>CAXIWF010000331.1:0-14214 GCA_964036045.1 Eutreptiella sp. 'Long Island Sound 2002' | reverse complement strand
CGTACACGCACCTTCAAGTGCAACTGCCGCTCATCGCCATGCGGTGTACGGACGACTCTCACGGCATGCAACTCTAGCACATTCAGGTGCATCAGGACTTCGAGGGTATGGTCACGGATGGTGTAGATCTTGGGCTGGTCCTGCCCGTCCACGGGGCTCTCTGTGGTCGCTCCATCCTTCTTGCCACGTCCCTTGCCCACATGAACTTCTTTTGGCAGGGCGCTCCAGGGGTTGGGAGTGGCGAAACTCAGTGGTTTTGGCTCTTCTGGAGCCTTCTTCGGCACCCGATGTGCCTTCGCTTTCTCTGGGATTCCACTGATTTTCGGAGGGAAGACCTCCGAGGTCCCACTCCCGTGGGGGCTCCTCTAGACATGGCCTACCGCAGCTCCCTCCTGCTGCGATCCGCTCAGACTTTGTCCACCACGTTGCTGGGCTTTGAGTTCCTCCAACGTCCTCAACATGCTCTCAGCAACCTCCTCGATCGACCTCACTCGTCGGTCTTGGCCAGGTCCACCACCATAACCTCTTCCTCCACCTTTTCCTTGGCCTTTGCCTTGGCCTTTTCCCCCGTCTCCGCCCTTCGCCTTCCAATCGGCAATCCGCTGGTCCTTGGGCTTCATCTCGGGGTGGGCGGCGAAGTAGGCCTTCGTGTCCGCCTCATACACCTTGCACTGACGGTGGTCATGTGCATCGTTGTTTCCCTTGCCATAACAGACCCAGCACCCGTCGTGCTGACACCTGTACTCCTGGAACGAGAGCGGTGGGTTCCCGATCCTCCTTGGCTCTTTGCCCTTCTTGGGTCCCACCCGGTTCCATCTGGACCGATCCTGCCCATGCTCCCTCACGTTGTGCGCCACAAACGCGGAGAAATGGGCCTCCTCGTGATCCTCCCGGGACCGGGTCCAGTGGTCTTGGCCACTTCCACTACCATCTTCCGCGGAGTTGGCCTGGTCCTCCTGGATCTCCCGATGATGGCGGTCTTCTCGGTGGCCTCGTTGTCCATGACCTTGTCCATCCTGCACGTGGGCCTCGTTCTTGGCGTTGAGCTTCAGCTCCACCGTGATGTACTTCAGGATCTCGTCAAGGCTCATGCGGGCGAAGATGACCTGCATCGTCAGCGGCTCTCCGCGCCTCCACTCCACCTTGTTGAGGCGCATCAGCCTTTGCCCCATGGTGTCGCCGAATACCTCCACGTAGACGGCGTTCTTCAACCCCAACATTCGGCTGGGCTCGCCGAGGTTTCGCCCGAAGAACTCCATTATTCCGGCGTGGGTGTCCTCCGATGCCAAGATCCGTACCGCCACGCGCTTCTTTGCTCTCTTCTTCTCCTCATCCTCCACTCTTCTCTTCCGGTTCCCGGGGAGGACGTCCTTCAGCAGGTGTCGGATCTCGCTGGCCTCATTCCAGTCCTCCACCAGCTTGAGGCTTCTTCGGCACTTGCGGATGTACCGATTCCATTCTCGGACCCTCAGTTCCCCGCGTTCCAGCGGCAGAGGAATGGACCACAAATCCTCCAACTTCTGTTTGGGGGCGTCCACTCGCTCCTCGTCCTCCAGCCACTGGAGGCAGGCCTGCTCTGTCTGGATCAATCCCTCGCGAATCTGATCCCTGAGCTCCTCCTTCAGGTCCTGCGCCAGCTTGTGTGGGAATGTTCGACATACCGACTTGTCCCTTGGCGCTCCCTTCATCTCGCCGACGACCTCCTCGGCAAAGTCCTCCCAATCCAGGATGAAGTCATCCAGGTTTGAGGGCCTGCCATCGTAGTAGGGGATTTTGATTCCCCTGAGGTCGTCAATCCTGAGGGCGTCTCCGACGTCCGCAGCCACCACTCCACCGAGACGGATACCACCTGTGGTCGGGGGGTGTGAGTACACTCCTCGTACATCCCTCTCCTCCATGGCGTGCGGTCCAGTTGGGCCTGAACCCATGGGGTTTGGAATGCGGGAAGGACTTGCTCCACCGGCTGTCCATATCCCCGTATTGGGGTCCTTCACCCACAGATTTCCGCCTGGTTGGCCTCGACCATGTCCGTCAGCGCTTCCCATGGTTCGCCCCTGCATGGTCTGGCTCTGGATCTCCTCTTCCGCATAGACTGCATGGGCAGCCGTAGTGGTCGGTGCATCCTGGGCGGCATGGGACATCTGTACCGTCAGGCTCCTCAGGTCCGTGGTTGCGCGCCCTTCCCGCATGGACCCAGCCAGTGCCGTTTGCTCCCCGAGCATTATGGATTCGCTGAACATGGGAACAAACGGCAGCGCACCCGGGTCAACACGCGGAGGCGCGTAAGATGCCTCTGCAGGGCCGCCCATGGGTTTCTCCATGGCGCTCCTGAGGGTCTTAACCCGCTCCACCAGCTCTGCCGCGGCTGGCTTTGCCGGGAGCTCCGGACCTGAGGTGAGGGGCTGTCGCTCCTCTAGCCTTTCCAGGCGTCTCGACATGTCCTCCACTAGGTGGAGGAGGCTGTCCACCACTCGCTGCTGCTTCTGCAGGGCCAGCTCCAGATTCTCCCGGTACTGGTCCCGTTCCGCTCGCAGCTCCGCCATGTCTCCCTCCGCGGCTGACTGGTCATCCAGGATCCCGGCGACGTCCTCCCCTAGGCCGTCCTTCGCGTTGTCCAGGCAGTCGAGGCGATGCACGATGGCGTCCATCCCCACCTTTGGGTACTTGCCCATGAGGAAGGACACGTGCTCACAGTGGCAATCAGCGTGCTTTCCACCGGCGCATCCCGCGGTTCCCGGCGCCTCGGACTCCTCCGCCATGGGTGTGTCGCCCATGCTATCCTGCGTTGGCTCCGTGTGCCGGGCCACAGGCGCCGTTCTGGCTCTGGCGGGCCTCTCCAACGCCTCGGCGTCATGCTCCAGGCTGGGTTCTGGGCCGTGTTCGCCCTTGTGGGCGGTCTGGCCGTCTCCTCCGACTCCGAAGGTTGCTCATAAGCTGTCCGATAGCCCTCGGAGTGCCCCTCGGAGTCCCACAGCCTGACCGGGCTGGGGTCCGTATCCATAGCCCCGGCGTCCCCTGCCGCGGGCTTGGGTGACCCGCGCTTCCGGTAGCGCCGGGCCCGTCCTCCACTGCTGCCTGAATGGCAGGTCTCCTCAGAGTCCTCCGCGGCGGAGCGGAGGTTGCATGCCTTTTGGCAGCAACGCTCACACATGGAGACCAGGTCCTCCATGTCAAGTCCTCCTCTTCCCGAACGTCGTACTTCTCTTCGGGCTTCAACTTCCGGAGTTCGCCATGCTCCTGAGCGTCTCGGCTCTTCTCTGGCTCCAATCTCCGGCGTGGTATCCACCGAGCCCACAATACGCACCCTGGGCGTACTTGGGCAGGGCTCATAGGGGCCCAAGTCCCCGGGTCGGCGGTAGCTAGGGGCAGCAGGTATGCCTCTGCTACCATAAAGAAGGTCCCTACCAGGCCCCTGCTGTGCCCCTTCCGCCTTGCACCCCTGCTGACTTGCTCCTGATCAGCGATTGCATTTCTCAAAATCCAGGGTCCAAAATCCAAAAAAATAGACAATACAATCCTTCTTCAACCCTGAACAGCAACCAGATCCCAGAAATACAGCAATAACCCAATCCACAATCCAAATCCAAACTGCGGGCTTCCGTTCAGCACACCGGTTATCTCACGGTGGCGGGCATGTACAAGAATTGCACCAAAGAGGAAAGCCCTGACATTGGCATATGAACACGAATAAAGCAAAGTTGGGGAAAGATGGAAACGTACACAATCACAGCCATGGACCCCTAATTCCCTGGACTCAAGACCTTCCCTTGACTCGCCAACATGATGCCCTGAACCCAGTCAAATAAGATGGCCAAATGCCATGTGTCAAAAGTCCCTACACAAACCCCAAAAATGTGTTCACTCCAAAGCCTCTAAATCCTAGCCCAATAGGGGGGGTGGCGTGTCATGGCCTAGAGTGGCACTCAGGACCATGCCCTACCCCGACATAACCTTGGTTGGACTTGGAGTCGATTGGGCTTGGAGAACTGCCCCATGAAGATGATCTCACAACATGGCAAAATCAGGCAAATCACACCATTATGCCCAAAACCAATTATATACTCAAAAATGCATACGGCAAATATTCAAATGCTCCATGCATGTGTCAAACCGGAGAGTAATATACAAGAGTGATATAGACCAAAGGTCCATGCCCAAGAATATCCCATCATTGGCTCCGAAATCCCTCCTGTTATGTACATGACATGCTTCACAAGTCAACTCATGAATTTGAGACCTAATTTTGTGAGGCCTCGTGTGCCAAGCCAAAGTGACCATGTGATCCGGCATATGGTGAGGTACAACACCGAAGCATATGCCAACATATAAGCAACATACCATAGTTCAGGAATCCCTAGGCACTTTACTGTTAGCCGACCAGTTGAGCACATAAAACACAAAAATGAGCATAAAATGAGGTCAAAAACATGCAAATAATGCCAAATTCAAGATAATTACAATAGTATATAACTTCGCTCACCCATGGTATCAACCTATGATTCAAAACACAATTGCTTGGGACCATTTGCAAACAATCCTCGACTTGGATCCCCACATGGACGCATAGGGACACCTTCGAACCTCCTCCCAACACGCACCATGAAAATGGGAAAATTGATAATGGCGCTTGTTGGTCCCTCCGTAAGCCCTCCCACATGCACTATATTGAGCGGAAGACTTAGTCTAGCGCTATGGAGTTCACCATTGGGACATGGGCGAAGCCCTTGCCACGTATGACTCCATATATCTTCCTACAAACGGAGATATATAACATGGGCGTGAGCATATCGAAGCACATACCATGCATATAACACATACCCTCAAAAGGTGGCTCCCACCATGATATGCCATGCCCCTCCATGGACATAACTTCACGTTAAAAATACGTAGGAACCCAAGGAAAGTGTCTATGCAACCCCAAAACTCATGCGGTACACTCGAAGGTCGCATTAAAATATTCGGTTGCACGGTCCAAGAGTTATATATCACTTTCTACCCTCTTGCCCATTATCCCTTGCTTTACCGGGCATGTGTACGTACCAAAGGCGTTTGATGCTCCCTAAATTAAGTTGAGACCAAGGCGGTTCCAACCCAATTTCCAAAATTGATATTCACCGCCGTGAGCCGGAGATATGATTCTTCAAAGTGGTCTCACGAATCACTTTTGTTTCGACTATATCTCCAAGCAAAATGAAGGACACAACAAAAGGAAGGTTGATTCGTGATCGGGGAAAAATGTATGACCACTCGAGATTCATCATATCGAGTGCGGCGATGTCGAAGTCGAAAATACGATTCTGACAGTCTGAAAAGATCGGATTAATTTTGCGAGTGTATAACATGAAAATTGCGGAAGCAACGAACCCTTTACTGATGAAATCTGACCCTTCATCGGGGCTTCCGCAAAAATATCTGTAAATAACAGTTAAACAATCGGTTACCGCAAAATCGCGAGCCAACTGACAGTCGCCGATACATTGACAATCAGAACGGAAGGCGGAAAAATTACGGAAACATTATGATAAAAAAACCCTGTTGATTCCTGATATTCTGATATATAAATCTCAGCTGGCGGCGCCTCGGTACTGAATATGGCCGCTCATAGCCGGAATGGCCAAACCTATCACACTATCACATCGGGTTAGGTCAGGTGGATGGGGGAGTATGATATCAGCCAATGGCGGCTTGCCGGCACATAGATACACACCCCAAGTGACCCCAAGATGGCCACGGGGGTCCGAACCGGCTTCAACAGTCACGATTGTGGCTGCGACAGAATGCGGTAGACAGATGCCGCTAGTCTAGTTACCCGTAGGCGCCGCCGGCTCAAGATCAGGAACGGGTGGAGCCGCCGATGGCGGGGGCCGGATAACCGTATCGAGTTCTACAGGGGTGGCGTACCAGTGGTCCCACGCATCGATTCCTAGATGCAACGGCGGCATAACGCTTAGCGAGCGTTTCCATCGCGCTCAAGCATTTGGCCGTGTTGCTGTTGGATATTTTAAGACGATCCGACACACTCGCCGCCACCGCCTTAGAATCCCGTTGGTAGTCCTGAACCCTCGCGTCAGATTTAGCCAACGTAGACATCTGGGTCATCCAGTCCCCGTAGGACTGACTGATGCCAGCGGTAGAGGCTACTGCCTGAGAAAGCTCCTGCTGGGATCACTGCAGCTCTAGATTGTGAGCTTTCAAGTCCTGCACCTGAGCCATCAGAGATTGGATGCACGTTTCATAGTGCACCACACACCTGGGACAGCCACAGGTGTGCTTTAGTTCAGCCTCCCTCCGCGTTTCAACGGGGCCCCCAGAATGTTGAAAAGAGGGACCCCCACCCCCATGAGGAGGAGATGACCCACCACCGCCTCCGCCAGTGAAGCGGTATGGGGTGCCTCACCCATACCCGCTGCCCAGCCTATGGCGCTCTTCGCCAGGCCGGATCAGGAATTTTCCTGTTGATGTTACGGCATCCTGATTTCTGTGGGATTTCTGTAAAATACCCCAGGAATCGTCTTTTTTCGTCATTTTTGGGCTGGCGACGACTGTCGTCGCCAGCCCAAAAATGACGAAAAAAGACGATTTCTGGGGTATTTTACAGAAATCCCACAGAAATCAGGATGCCGTAACATCAACAGGAAAACTCCTGATCCGACCTGGCGAAGAGCGCCACAGGCCGGCCAGCGGGTATGGGTGAGGCACCCCATACCGCTTCACCCCCCTCCTTAGAAGCCTTGCCTATATCCAAAGGAAGGCAAGGCCAAGGAGGCGCTCTGACCCCTGCACTGCCCTGGTTTCAACCTGATGCAGCAGGTCAGTGGGGCGGGGGGGGGGGCTTCGTGAGTAATATACATGCCACATACATGTATTTTTTTTTGATCTTGATATATTCATAGGGCAATTGCCCCCCAGGCGACCACACTGGTCCCTGGCACTCCTCTTAGCCTCTGGTGACCAAACCAGGGGCGCTGCAGGGCCTTCCGCCCTGACTGATGGCGCTGAGGCGCACATATGGGCCCTTTTTCTCCATGAGCATGGAAACATAATAATTCAATAAATTCAAAAAAAATTATTTAGGGTCAAACCCAAGGCAACGAATTCCTCGCGCCTGAATTTAGGGCCATTTCCTGCCCAAGGCGACCCGCGCGTGTTTAGGGTCGATTCCCAACCCCAGGCGACGAATTAACGCGCCTTATTTGGGGGATTTAGGGTCATTTCCTACCAAAGGCGACCCGCGCCTATTTAGGGTGGGACCTCCGGAGGGTCAACCAACCCAAGGCGACGAATTAACGCGCCTGCTTGTGCGGTTCGGTACCTGGCGTCGTCGTCGCTGTGGTCGTCGCCCAGTGATGATGATAGACTTGGGGGCTCCATAGGGTCCATGGGGAAGCCATGGTCTTATCCATCGTAGGAGTCAAGGAATTCCTTCTTCATCATGTTGATGCCCTGGACCGTAGCTCCTGCAGTTTCCCAGCGTGGATGCCGTACTCGTGCAGTCTGGGCGTCGTCGCCGTCCGCAGGCCGTCACACCGCCTTGGTGGCCTTGGCGTCGGCAGAATTCTTTTGAAGCATTTTGGGGGAGGGCAACCTCGGCAACCTCCAAGCTTCCCTTGGCATGCACGACCCCAATCCCATCAAATCCAAGACTTCTTCTCGAATTTGGGTATCTCCAAAGAATTCTGGGATCCTTGCCTCGGCCATGACACAATCTGGCGTCCTGGGCAAGAGATGAAGGTATATGTAGACAATAATGAACATGTAGACAAGTAATATGTATATGTAACAATTCTATACTATAAAATAGCATAAAAAAGAAGACGAAATGAAGGCGACGGCGTCGCCGCCATCAGAAAATCTGACGGCTACGAGGCGCCGCCATCAGGATCTCCACTGAGATCCTGCCCAAACTGGGCCAAACAGTGGTTATTGGGCGAAAAACAACGAAATATAGTGATTTTTGAGTCAAAAACACTCATTTCGCGCGTGTCCCCCAATTCAAACTACATATGAAAAGGCCCACTGTTGGGCCACACCATGGGTGCCTGGGCGATTCCTGGGATCGCCTCAGGACTTTTTGAAAAATGCGTGAACGTGCCACTTTTCGCAAAAATGGACCTTCGCGGAACGCCGCGAAAAAGGTCACGCTATATTCTCTTATTTCTAGAAACGATAAATCTATAATAAAATAGATTAAAATCTTCAGAAATCGAAGAATAAAACTTCGATCTGGAGCTGCGTCGCGCAGGCGACGACTGTCGTCGCCAGCCCAAAAATGACGAAAAAAGACGATTTCTGGGGTATTTTACAGAAATCCCACAGAAATCAGGATGCCGTAACATCAACAGGAAAATTCCTGATCCGGCCTGGCGAAGAGCGCCACAGGCTGGGCAGCGGGTATGGGTGAGGCACCCCATACCGCTTCACCAGCAGCCCCCCCGGCCACGGAGGGACCAGAGGGCCCCCCCGCAGGGCAAAACGGGGTGCGTAGGGCGCGCAGCAACAAGCTCAGGCGCCCTCCCACTAGAGGTATGCCCCCCCCACCAACCCCCACCACGGGATGGCCGAACCAAGTACGGGACGCCGTGCACGTGTTCAATGCAGGCCCCCTGGCGGGGGCCTGGTGACGGCAGAAGGGGAACAGGACCAACAGTATTCGGCTGCGGTGGTGGCGGTGGGGATTCGTCCACCACAATATATTGCGGTGCTTCATGAACCACCACAGGTGATTGGATTCGCGGATGGGAAGCAAAAACAGGCTCCGAGCCCTTTGCAACCTTTGGATCCCCCCCCCTATGCGGGCAATACCCGCGGTTGTGGGTCCTCCATAGGAGATGTAGTTGAGGGGGGAGAGACCAAGTTTATTGGGATGGTTGCTCAACCTCCCTCCACCGGATTCCCCCCCCCCAGCACAGATTGTTAACCTTCGGCACCGCCGGGGAATCATCCACTAGGAATGGACAATCCTGTGTGCCACTCATAGGCACTGGAGACGTAGTTCGGGCCCAGTCCTCTGTAGGCTCCGTAGATTCCACGACAAGACACGGGCGGTCTTTGACGCCGCTCATAGGCACCGGAGATTCCTCCACAACAATGCACTAAGGGGCCGGAGAGTCCTCCACCATGATGTGGTGGGGCGCCGGGGATTCTTCCACAAGCATGGGGCGATCGCTGATCCCTGACATAGGTTCGGGCGGTGCAGGCGACGAGGCAACTGAAAAACGGGAAATGATGGAGTTCGCATCGTTCCAGTATTCCAATCTCCTTCTCCTCATCGTCGTTGCCCTGTTCCAACGTCAGGGGGAACCACTGGTCACACTCATCCTCCTCGATTTGCATGGGAGAGTCCTGGATGATCGTAGGATTTAGCCTAGATCCGCTTCGGGGATTGGGATACGCTCCCAAGGAAGGAGATTCCTCCACCGGGGAGGGAAACCGCCGCCATCCACTCATTGGGTTTGGCGACAAGTCGGGCATAGTGGGGTTCTGCCTGTCCCCCCGACAGGGCCTGGTGGATTAGGGCCACGGCCTCACGAGCCGGACCCAGATGGCCATGGGGATCAGGTGTGAGCGGGTTGTTTCGACGGTTTTTGGCGTCGAGTAACTCACCAATAAGGCTGATGGGCCCTGCCGCAAACAGGTTCTTTCTGACCTGGGGCTCTGGCAATCCCCCTAGCAACTAAGGAGTGCCAAAGGCGACCAAGATGGGGCCCATTGGCGAAACCATCGTACCCCAGTCGGCAGTGCGCGAGGGTGCAGCGTTCGTACGCTCGATCACCCTCGTAGATGGTTCAATTATTGCCCGATTCTCGGCGCTAATAACGGTTCTGGTGCCTGGACCAGGTAATTGTGGTCCTCTGAGCTCTCTCTGAGGGTGGCTGTCTATTTCCTCCCCACTTAGGCGGCCGAAGCAGCTACGCTTTGTACCGGGGTGTCTGCAAATTTGGTATAGGTAATTTGCCCGATTTACCTACTTTTTTCTACCACAATATTTGACTACTCAGTTTTTTGGCCCAATTACCCACCAAAATGCATGATTTTCCTCCAAAAAAGCTCTCACAATTTTTGTCATTTTACCCAATTTTCTCTAAAAATGCACCACATTTTGGGGGTTCTTGAACTAGAAAACCTTGCTTTTTGTTGTTGTCCTCTGCATGCTTTTTTGTCCTACCCTAAAATTTCACTTTCTAAGCCTCCGGTTTCCAAAATGCTGTAAAATGGTACCATTTTCCTATTTGTGTTGCGAGTCCTCGCAATACGAGACATGAAACAATGCAAACCAGTGCAATTACCCACAGCCTCAGAGCATTCAGAAACAAGCAAAAACAGAATTCACAGTATCAATACATTCTGTACGTCCAGACGTGAGGCTTTCGGAATGCAAGCCCTCGCAATACTGACTGCTGCCTTAGGGTCAGTATAATCTTCATCTCCAGATGACGCCTCTGAAAACAGAGCTGAAATGGCAAATTGCCTAATCTGGAATGCGAGGGTAGGTAGGTAGGTAGGTATCTTCGGGAGCTCGGGATGCCTCCTTTGACACTGCAGGAAGAAGGTCTTACCAAGGGGAGGTCCTGTCCCTCCCACTGCCCTATGTCAGGTGCCTCTTGAGCCGCTCCCGCATGTGCTTGGGAGGGCATTGTCGCGGCCACCCGGTCCATGTGTCCCAGGTGGGAGGGTGTCCCCACATGTATCCATGGTTAGGGCCACATGCCCCCTCCTTTGGGCGGCAGCTCGGGGGGCTGCCCAGCCGTGTGGAGTATCTCTCACCACAAGGGGTATTGCTCCCGCTAGTCTACGGTACAACCGCCTCACCCTTGTGGCTTGAGTTGCGGGGCCACTCTGCTTGGCAGGCAACCGCCTCCTGGACTGTGTACCGGCTCGCCTGTCACCGGTTGCTTCCATGGCTCCGGGTGACGTTTGCCATGGTCCCCGATGCAGCCTGGTTGGGCTCGGGCCAGTGGCCTTGGAGTACCGCTCCTGCCACTGGCCCGATGGGTCGGCTGGGTCGCCCCAGTGTGTCCGACCCATGGGGTGTTGGTTCTCCCCTCCCGCTGGGACCCACAGGCCATAGCCCCCTGCACATCCGCCTCACCATCCCCAACCTTCCCCCCAGCCCCCCAGAGGATGCGGACCAAGGCCTACCACCCCCCCTGAAGATCCCCCCGCTGCATGACAAGCATGCCTGGTCCCAATATCACAGGGCCATAGACCGCGCCCGGCGCATCCAACCAGACCCCACCGACCTACTCACAGCCATGTGCACGGCCGCCGTCGCCTGCGGCTTCCAGCAACAGCCCCACACAGACGACGACCAACCACCCACGGCCCTGGGGGACATGCTCCATGACCTCTGGCATGCGAAGCAACAACTGGCGACCCTCCTCCACACCGACACCCCCCAAACCCGCCGCCAGATACACCACTGCAGGACACGGATAGCCCACATCAGGGCAGACCTGCAGCGGTGGTACATCCACAGGCAACAGCGCATCGCCCAGGAACACGAACGGTATGCGCAACATGAACTCCCCTACAAGGCCATCCGCCACCTCAACGACGCCATCACCGACACCGGCCACCGCACCATCACCACGGTCCGGCAGGAGGACGGCTCCCTCACCAACGACCCAGCCACAGTGCTTCAAGCCACCCAAGACAGCTTCCTCCGGCAACACACCCCAACCCAAGACACACTGGACCCAGACACCCAGGCCAAAATTGACCGCCTCCCTCGGGTCTTCAACCACGCCCAGAGGAGGCAACTGGAAAAACGCCCCTTCACCATCCACGAAGTCCGGAAGGCCATCCACAGTCTCCGGCAACCCAAAACCCCAGGCTACGACGGCCTCCCTGCGGAGGCATACTACCACCTCCCCGCCCACCTCCTCTGCATCCTCGCCCACAGCCCCTCGGACATCGTCACGGGGCGGACCCCCCTGCCAACAGACTGGGCAAACGTTGTCCGCCCCCTCTACAAAAAAGGGGACTGGGCAAACCCGGACAACTGGCGCCCCATAGTCTGTGCGGTCACGGAGGTCAAATTCGTCTGGACCATCCTCCTACGCCGCATCCGCCCCCACCTGGACCCCCACATACCAGCAAGCCTCTGGGGGGCCATCCCAGGCCGGTCCCCACACGAGGCCATCTTCCTCCAGGACACCATCGCAGACATGGACCCGGTGGACCTCATCATCGCCTCCCTCGACGTCAAAGGAGCCTTCCCGAACACCCCCTGGCTCCTTCTAGAAGCGGTGTTGAAACACCTAGGCCTCCCCTTCTACAACTTCACCTCCGGCTACATCCGCACCCGCAAATACACGGTCCGCACTGGAGCAGGCCTCGGCCCCTTCCTGGAGCCAGGCAGCGGGGTGCCCCAGGGGGGAGCAGAGGGCCCCTTCCTGTACCTTCTAGTGACGCTCCCCCTGGCCCTCGCAATCGAGCAGGATTACCGGGCCTACGCACCCTACCCCCTCATTTCCCCCCTGGTGGGCTTCGCAGACGACACCAACCTCACGGTCGCGCACACCCCACACGAACCCCATGCCCCGGACCCCGGGCCAACGGTCACCCAACAGGCCAACGACTTACTGGACGTGACCGTCTCCTACCTCTCCCACAACAACCTCATCGTCCACCACACAAAGTCAGTGGCCATGATCAAGGGGTCTGCCACACCTCCCACCCTAGAGCCACAAGGGCCCCCCATGCAAGTCGTGACAACCACCACCCACCTAAGGGTAATCCAGGCCGCCAACCCTGATGACGCCACCCTCCCTCCCAAGTTGCAATCACACCTCGCCCATCTCCCCAGATATGCGTCCCCGACCACCAAGGCCCTCTCCCTGTCCCACCAGAGCCTGGCGTCCTACCTCACCGGGGTCTTGAACGCCTCCATAGGCTTCCAAGCACTCCACCTGACACACCCCACCACCGCCCTCCAGCCGGCCACACGCGCCGTGACCAAGGCATGGGCTGCACACGGGGGCTGGCCCACCTCCATACCCACCCGCGCCATCCGAGCGGCATGGCCCCACTATGGGGACGCCATAGGGGACGAGGTGAAAGCGGCCTACACCAGACACACCGCCCTCCTCCTTCACCGCATGACCCAAAACCACTCACCGGAGGTCCGCAAGGTCACCGCAATCCACCTCCAAGCCGCACAACGGGCCCGCAACACATGCCCGCGCTGGGTACTCCACCAGACGGGCATGCCCACCAACATGAACACGCGCCTGTGGAACCACCTGCAGCTTCTCCTCCCATCCCCACACCACGCCATACTCACCAACCACACGTGCCCAGAGGAAGGGCCACTAGCGGTCCTCTGCGGGGACCTCCACCATCACCCCAAGGGCACCATCCACACCATAGACCTTGTCGGGGCCTCCATCACCGTAGTATACGTCACCCTCCCCCAAATGCGGGTCCTGCACCACAGCGGGGCACACCACACCCCTTTTCTACAGCTTCCCGAATCGCCACAATACCGCCTCTTCCACCGGTACCTCACGCAGACGGCACGAGCAGCGAGACACACTCTACCGGGAAGCAAAGACATGCACACAGCCTACCCAGAATTCACAAAGCAACACCCCCGACCCATCTCAGCGACACCGCCCTACGCACCCACCGGATCGAAACACGAACCCGTCCCCCCGGTGACGGGCCCAGTCCCACCACTAACCCTACTACTGGCCCCGAATGAAGCCAAACCCACGCAGACCACCATCATCCACCACGGGGCAAAATGGCGCATACCGAAACACCACATGACCGCCCGAGACCTACCACGGGTCCCCCAAGATTCCCAGGGCATGCTACGCACATGTTGGGCCTGTGACCCCGAGGCACCAACCACACCATGGCCCGTACTACACCTCATAGCACGCCACGACACCCACCCCACAACCCACCTACCACCACAGGCCTACGCATGGGTAGCCCCATGGTTCCACCGCAGCGACACTAACCCCACGGTAGCATGGAACCCCGACCACGCGCCCAAATGGCTCTTCACCACTACACCCACATGGCCCCGCCCCGACCCGGCAGGAGTCGCCATCCGTTACAGCATGTACCAGCCAGGCAGAACGGGCAAGCACGAACACCCCTACTATCCGCTCCACCACTCCTGCCACACACCGGAGCACTGAACACAAACCCTCACATGCCACGACCTAAACCCCGACACACCCTACATCCTCCACTACATCT
>CAXIWF010000330.1:0-67952 GCA_964036045.1 Eutreptiella sp. 'Long Island Sound 2002' | reverse complement strand
GGTCACAATATCAAAAAAACAGGTTTCGAAAACTTCGATTTTGAGCTGCCCAGGGTGAAAAACTGCATAAGCAGGTTGTGTACCAATCCTTGGGAGACCCCCCCCCTCCCCCGACCTAATACCCAAATAGGGTGAAAAACACGTAAATACAGCCTAAAACATGCTTTACATACCTTGGATGGTCATTTTAGGTGGTCACAATATCAAAAAAAACAGGTTTCAAAAACTTCGATTTTTGAGCTGCCCAGCGTGAAAAACTGCATTAGTAGGTTGTGTACCGGCCCATTCACTAGGCCATTATTGGTGGAAACAGTCATTTCGCGTCTTTGGCACGGGTTGTGAACGGCCCTAAGCAAGGCTAGAGGCTGCAAAAAACGTCCTTCCGTATCCTAGTAGGCTATACTGTCACAACATCCCCACTCACACCCCTCAGAGTGGGTACCACGGGGTCACCGAGGTCGCCAAAACCCCCAACATACCAAAAATGGCTGAAAAGTGCATAAACTGCATAAGCGCTCGTCCCACTCCGCCCATACAAACCCTATGGAGTCGTGACCCGGAAAAACTTTTTCGGCTCAAAATCGAAAAAAACCAAAAGATTCATGATTTTCGACCCAAAAAAAGGGGGGGCATTTTTTGACCCCCCCCCATCCCCCTTGAAAACCTCAAAAAAGTGGGTTTCAAGTGGGGGGGGGGGGGGTCTAGGGGGTCCGGACCAAAAACTCATTGGGGGATGGGTTTATTGGACAAAATAATGATTTTACAAGGGGTTAAACTAACAATTCCAACCCCTTGGGGTAGGGTACGCGAATAGGCCCAAAAAGGCAAAAATGGGGGGGTATGTGGCCTTTATATACGCCTGCCTGGCTTTGATCTAACAACCTCTGCGAGGTGATTCTATTGCCTTCGGCAGTGCACCTCGAAGAGAGGCTGACAGTCAGCCAATCAGTCCCTTAGCCAGGCCAGCAGTCAGTCAGACAGAAACACACAGTTTGGGTTTTTGGTCAGTGGCAGACGCGGCCCCAAGCAGTGGGGAGACATTTTGCCTCAGGGCAAGCAGTGGCCGAATGGTAGTGCGGCTGCCCGAAGTCCTTAAAGTCGGCGGTTCGAACCCCGGTCGGGCGAATTTGGCGCCGCCGCCGCCGCCAACAGTCGGCCGACCAGGATTCGAACCGCCGACCAAAAATTCTATTGCCTTCGGCAAGTCACCTCGCAGAGAATTTTACCCCAAGCCACACAGACCCTAAATAGGGTAAAAACTACATAAATACGGCCCAAAAAATGCTTTACCTACCTTGGATGGTCATTTTAAGTGGTGACAATATCAAAAAAGCAATTCTATTGCCTTCGGCAAGTCCACCTCGCAGAGGATCTACCCCGAGCAACACACACCCAAAATAGGGTGGAAACTACATAAATACGGCCCAAAACTTGCTTTACATACCTTGGATGATCATTTTAGGTGATCACAATATCAAAAAACAAGTTTTGAAAACTTCGATTTTTGAGCAGCCTAGGGTGAAAAGCTGCATAAGCAGGTTGTGTACCAATCCCTTGGGAGCCCCCCCCCCCCCCCCCGGACATAATACCCAAATAGGGTGAAAAACATGTACATACGGCCTAAAACACACTTTACATACCTTGGATGGTCATTTGAGGTGATCACAAAATCAAAAAAACAGGTTTCAAAAATTCTATTGCCTTCGGCAAGTCCACCTCGCAGAGAATCTACCGCGAGCACACACACCCAAAATAGGGTGGAAACTACATAAATACCGGCTAAAACATGCTTTACATACCTTGGATGATCATTTTAGGTGATCACGGTATCAAAAAACAAGTTTCGAAAACTTCGATTTTTGAGCTGCCCAAGGTGAAAAACTGCACATAGCAAGTTGTGTACCAATCCTTGGGAGACCCCCCCCCCCCCCCCGGGACCTAATACCCAAATAGGGTGAAAAAGATGTACATACGGCCTAAAACGTGCTTTACATACCTTGGATGATCATTTAGGTGGTCACAATATCAGAAAAACAAGTTTCGAAACTTCCATTTTTGAGCTGCCCACGGTGACAAACTGCATAAGCGAGTTGTGTACCAATCCCTTGGGAGACCCCCCCCCCCCCCCTGGAGCTAATACCCAAATCGGGTGAAAAACACGTAAATACGGCCTAAAACATGCTTTACATAGCTTGGGTGGTCATTTTAGGTGATCACAATATCACAAAAACAAGTTTCAAAACTTCCATTTTTGAGCTGTCCGGGGTGAAAAACTGCATAGGCAGGTTGTGCACCCGTCCCTTGGGAGCCCCCCCCCCCCCGACCTGATACCCAAATAGGGTGAAAAACATGTAAATACGGCCTAAAACATGCTTTACATAGCTTGGATGGTCATTTTGGGTGGTCACAATATCAAAAAAACAAGTTTCGAAATCAAAAAAACAAGTTTCAGAAACTTCCATTTTTGAGCTGTCCAGAGTGAAAAACCGCATCTGCAGGTTGTGTACCAATCCCTAGGAGCCCCCCCCCTCCCCCCACCTAATACCCAAATAGGGTGAGAAACACGTAAATACGGCCTAAAAAATGCCTTACATACCTTGGATGGTCATTTTAGGTGGTCACAATATCAAAAAAACAAGTTTCGAAAACTTCGATTTTTGAGCTGTCTGCGGTGAAAAACTGCATAAGCAGGTTGTGTACCAATCCCCTAGGAGCACCCCCCCCCCCCCCGGACCTAATACCCAAATAGGGTGAAAAACATGTAAATACGGCCTAAAACATGCTTTACATAGCTTGGATGGTCATTTTAGGTGGTCACAATATCAAAAAAACAAGTTTCGAAAACTTCCATTTTTGAGCTGTCCAGAGTGAAAAGCTGCATAAGCAGGTTGTGTACCAATCCCCTAGGACCCCCCCCCCCCCCCCGGACCCGATACCCAAATAGGGTGAAAAACACGTAAATACGGCCTAAAACATGCTTTACATACCTTGGATGGTCATTTTAGGTGTTCACAATATCAAAAAAACAGGTTTCAAAAACTTCGATTTTTGAGCTGTCCAGTGTGAAAAACTGCACAAGCAGGTTGTGTACCGGCCCATTCACTAGGCCATTAATGGTGGAAACAGTCATTTCGCGTCTTTGGCACGGGTTGTGAACGGCCCTAAGCAAGGCTAGAGACCACAAAAAACGTCCTTCCATATCCTAGTAGGCATATACTGTCACAACATCCCCACTCACACCCCTCAGAGTGGGTACCACGGGGTCACCGAGGTCGCCAAAACCCCCAACATACCAAAAATGGCTGAAAAGTGCATAAACTGCATAAGCGCTCGTCCCACTCCGCCCCATACAAACCCTATGGAGTCGGGACCCGGAAACACTTTTTCGGCTCAAAATCGAAAAAAACCAAAAGATTCATGATTTTCGACCCAAAAAAAGGGGGGGTCATTTTTTCGACATTTTTGACCCCCCCCCCACCCCCACCCCCCCCCTAAAAAGTGGGTTTCAAGTGGGGGGGGTCTGGGGGGGTCCGGACCAAAAACTCATTGGGGGATGCGATTATTGGACAGAATAATGATTTTACAAGGGGTTAAACTAACAATTCAACCCCTTGGGGTAGGGTACGCGAATAGGCCCAAAATGGGGGGTATGTGGCGTTTTCCCCTATATACGCCTGCCTGGGTTTTGATCTAACAACCTCTGCGAGGTGATTTTTCGAAAACTTCGATTTTTGAGCTGCCCAGGGTGAAAACCTGCATGAGCAGGTTGTGTACCAATCCCTTGGGAGCCCCCCCCCCCACCCCCGTGCGGCCGATACCCAAATAGGGTGAAAACCATGTAAATAAGGCCTAAAACATGCTTTACACAACTTGGATGGTCATTTTGGGTGGTCACAATATCAAAAAAACAAGTTTCGAAAACTTTGATTTTTGAGCTGCCCAGGGTGAAAAACTGCATTAGTAGGTTGTGTACCAATCCCTTGGGAGACCCCCCCCCCCCCCCCCCGGACCTATTACCCAAATAGGGTGAAAAACACGTAAATACGGCCTAAAACATGCTTTACATACCTTGGATGGTCATTTTAGGTGGTCACAATCTCAAAAAAACAAGTTTCGAAAACTTTGATTTTTGAGCTGCCCAGGGTGAAAAACTGCATTAGCAGGTTGTGTACCAATCCCTTGGGAGACCCCCCCCCCCCCCCGGACCTAATACCCAAATAGGGTGAAAAACGTGTAAACACGGCCTAAAACATGCTTCACATACCTTGGATGGTCATTTTGGGTGGTCACAATATCATAAAAACAAGTTTCGAAAACTTCGATTTTTGAGCAGCCTAGGGTGAAAAACAGCATAAGCAGGTTGTGTACCAATCCCTTGGGAGACCCCCCCCCCCGACCTGATACCCAAATAGGGTGAAAAACGTGTAAATACGGCATAAAACATGCTTTACATACCTTGGATGATCATATTGGGTGGTCACAATATCAAAAAAGTAAGTTTCAAAAACTTCGATTTTTGAGCTGCCCAGCGTGAAAAACTGCACAAGCAGGTTGTGTACCCGCCCCTTCACTAGGCCATTATTGGTGGAAACAGTCATTTCGCGTCTTTGGCACGGGTTGTGAACGGCCCTAAGCAAGGCTAGAGACCACAAAAAACGTCCTTCCATATCCTAGTAGGCATATACTGTCACAACATCCCCACTCACCCCCTCAGAGTGGGTACCACGGGGTCACCGAGGTCGCCAAAACCCCCAACATACCAAAAATGGCTGAAAAGTGCATAAACTGCATAAGAGCTCGTCCCACTCCGCCCCATACAAACCCTATGGAGTCGGGACCCGGAAACACTTTTTCGGCTCAAAATCGAAAAAAACCAAAAGATTCATGATTTTCGACCCAAAAAAAGGGGGGGTCATTTTTTTCGACATTTTTGACCCCCCCCCCACCCCCCCCCCCACCCCCCCCCCACCCCCACCCCCCCCTCTAAAAAGTGGGTTTCAAGTGAGGGGGGTCTGGGGGGGTCCGGACCAAAAACTCATTGGGGGATGGGTTTATTGGACAAAATAATGATTTTACAAGGGGTTAAACTAACAATTCAACCCCTTGGGGTAGGGTACGCGAATAGGCCCAAATGGGGGGGTATGTGGCGTTTTCCCAATATATACGCCTGCCTGGCTTTGATCTAACAACCTCTGCGAGGTGATTTGCTTCGGCTGCATTACCATTCAACCAGCAGTGGTGTGACAGCAGTATGCCTCCCCACTGCTTGGAGTCTTCTGAGCGAAAACTTTTGACCCCCCCCCACCCCCCCCACCCCCCCCCTCAAAAAAGTAATGTACAGTTTTAGGGGATAGAGGCCTCAGAATCGAAAAATCCATTGGGGGATGGTCATATTGGGCAAAATAATGATTTTACAAGGGGTTGGACATCCAATATTATGCCTTGGGGTATGCTACGTGAATGACCCCAAAAAAGGGGGGGTATACGACGCCCTCGCCTGCGTTTGATCTAACAACCTCTCTTCGAGGTGATTTCTGGGCCCATGCCGCAATCCAATGGCTTCTGATTTTCTGGTCCCATGCCTCAGTCCCATGCCTTCGCCCCATGCCTCAATCCGGTGCCCTGTAATTTTTGTGGTCCCATGCCGCAATCCAATGCTTTCTGGTTTCTGGTACCAAGTCTCATTTCAGCGCCTTGTGATTTTTCAGTCCTACACCTCAAATCCATGCCTTGCAATATTCTGGCGCCGCCTAATTCTAATGCTTTGTCATTTACTGATCCCATGCTTCAGTGCAGTGCAGTGCAATCTTCTGCTCCCTCAATGCCTTAGAATTTCTAGTCCCACCTTGGTCCAGTGCTTTGCAACTTTCTGGTCCAATGCCTCATGCCAATGCCTTGCGGTTTTTTGTTCCCCTGCCTCAGTCCAATGCATTGCAATTTTCTGGTCCCATGTCCCAGTCCAATACCTAGCTTTCTTTTTTCGACAAACAAGCAAATTTCCGGTTGAAAGCACACTTGTGGGATACAACATGGCATCTTCCTCTGTCAAGGACAGAGGTCGGTGGTGACACAGAAGCCGCTGCTTACACCCCCTGGGAGAGCGTACCTGTAGTGCAACTTTCAGTCGCCACACCCTCTTCACTGTGCTCAAGCCAAACCCTTGGGGACTTTGCACAGGTATTTTATTGGTGAGCATGGTAGACCACGCACCACCCCTGCCACCCACCATGCCCCAGTCCAATTCCTTGTTATTTGCTGGTCCCATGCCTCAGTCCAATGCCTCACAATTTTTTGGTCTCATGCCCAGTTCACTGCCGTGTGATTTTCTGGCCATGCCCCAGTCTAGTGTCCTGTGATTTTCTTGTCCCATATCGCAGTTCAACGCCTTGTGATTTTTTAGTCCCATGCCTCAGTCCAATGCCCTGCAATTTTCTGCTCCCATGCCTTGGTTCAATGCCTTGTGATTTTCTAGTCCTATGCCTGAGTCCAATGCCTTGTGACTTTGCCTGCATTGGCAGTGAAGAAAAGGGAGGACTCCGACTCTTCTGAGATCGACATGGGTATCAATTTCGATTTCAATCACAAAACTAGCAAAAAAACTCGAGAAGAGGTTTCGGCCTCACTGCACCTTGCCCGTACTGGCCCAGGCACCACCATACCGTACCATACCATACCATACCAACGGCCAGTTGGCTGCATGTGGGAGTTGCCCTTGTACTCTGGAAGGAGTGGCCCTTCTTCTCGTGGTGCTTGCGTCTATCGTTCCCTCATGCTCAACTTGTTTGAGTAATCGGTTCATCCATCAACAATGTCAGCACGCTTCATGTGATTCAACGTTTTCACGAGGGGATTACCCAGTGGAATTATCTTACTGAAAATCCAAAATACAGGCAACAAGAGTCTGCTCAAAATCTCATTTTCCAAGCGACTGGCTTGTAAAACTACTAATTGGAAGAAGTCATGTGCCATTTTATGATCTGTCCCATGAAGCGGAATTGTAGCGTACACCAACGGCAGTATGTAGCCATAATTGACACCGTTGAAAAACTGCTCTGAAATACATTCATGGCTGTTTGGTATCTCGACATTGATTGGCAGCACAAAATTGTCGTTTTTTAAGCTCATTTTTTCGACGACCATCATAAAGTCAATAACCACATTCTTTGAAACACCCTTCAACTTCTTGAAATATGTCACCCAATGACTGAGTGATTTGTGCCGCGGTGAACATGGAAAGCAATTGGGATCCTGCCATTGATACCAGAAGCAGCAAATACTTCCTTATGGGCCCTCGCTGTGCTTAGGTTGCAAGGATGCAATCCAAGGGCAAGTATAAATCACACAAAAGTCAGACATGCAAAATGACGCCATGGAACTTTCTGAGTGATCTAAATGCAACAGCGTGCCATGCACTTTTGTGGGTGGTCTAAGCGCTGGTGTGTATTGAGTGAGTGAGTGAGAAGTCCAAACACATCCTAATGAACCGAATATGCAAAACAAGACACAAACTGGGATAGGTATTGCAGTGCATGTTCCATCCCTTTGTGTATCCATGTTTGCTAGGCACCCGACAAGGGTTTTACCGTTCTCCCACACCTTGCACCGCATATCCCTGAAAGTCCCCAAGGGTCATCCAATTCAATAATGCAGGGTATGCGCGGGTATGCACTGCACCACACAGACGACCACTCCTTCATGCACACCACGAGCCATTTCAGAAAAGGTGGAATTGGTATTTGTGGGTCAGCACAATGAGGAGGCTTGCAAAATCCATCATTGGGAGGTACTTTCACACACTGCAGGCACTGTAGGCTGGGATACAAATCTCTTACAGCCCCAAAAAACCAGATTCCTTCGTGCCTTGCACTTTTGAGATCCTGAGGTCCGTCTGTTCTTTGGTGGATGACCTTTACAGTCACCCTATGCCACATGGTACCGACCTCTGGGGCAATTGTGAGCGTCATGGCCCATGCACTCCACGTCACTAGCACAACAAGAAGGAGCAACATCTGAGCTGAACACGAGGGGAAAGGGGGGTGGGGGTGGGGGTCCGTGTCCCCAATCCCGTGGACCCCTACCCCCGGCTGTGCATGTGCACCATGTAGAGAACTAGAGAAGCAAGAAATCAGTGCATAATGTGAACATTCATGAGGCATCCATTCCACGGCGCTCCACAGGCACCACAGGGGGTTACCTCGCAGTTGTCTGGGATTCACTGAAAAATCTTAGACCATATTCACCCCCCACCATTTCTTTTTCAGCACTAGATCTCTTATCAACTGATCGATGGTCCCAGTCAGTCGAACCACTCGCCCAAGATGATGCCCTCACTGTTGAGGGGGAGCTCTGTTGACCCTAATTTCATCCTGCAGTCAAAAGCACCAACAGCATCCAAAGACAAAGCATATTCAGCATCAACCAAAACATCCTCTCTGTTCTCTGATGACCCTCCTACATCGGAGGCGATACGAGTAGGGGAAGAAAAGTGAATGCAACCCATGAAAACGTCGATTGCTTATCCTTTAATGCCTCCAGCTGTCTGAAATATCAACCCGACAGATGAATCCAAGATACGTACTGTGTACATGATCTCCTCGTAAATCTTAAACACCTGGCGGCCTGTGCAAAGGTTTATTATCGTACCCCTGATTCCTCAAAAACAATCTCCACAAAAAACTGAGGGTCCAAAATTACCAGCAGTCCCCTTCCACATTCCTACAGCATGCACCAGACAGTCTGTGATTCACGAAATGCAATCCATATCATAGGGGCATCCAAAAAAAAAATGCATCAATCAGAACATCCCCTATGCCCTATCCCCTTTGTTGTATCACTATCTCCTTTGACTGCAGCCCTTCATGTTGTGGATTTAATCCTGTGGTCCTTTGCCTTGCAACTGTGGGTACTTATTTGGGTTGATTTCATCAAAACTTATTTGTTTGGAAAACCTGAACTACATCAAGAAGCAGCAGGAGCAAGCAGGGGCATCAACAAAACAATATCATCAAAGCAATCAACAGTGAAAGCCTGTTCTAACTTTCTCCTTCAAAACTTGAAAGTTTCTGAAAGTTTTTGATAAATTCAAGCAAGGAACTCACTTTACTTGAACAGCGTACGCTGGCCCGGCTTCTGCGCGTCGTCCTCGTCGTCCTCGTCGTCGTCTGATTACTCTACTGTTATAATAATAATAATATGCTTGGACTTGGGTCCTTTGGGTGCATATTAAACCATTTTCCATGTCTTGCACTTCAAAATCAAATTGTTTTAGATATTCTCCATTGCAATTGATCTTATTGGCATAGACAAAGCACATGCAACAGCAAGAAGACGAAGTCGTGAACGAACATTGAGCTGGACCAACTAGCTGGTCCAGTTATATGGGTTCACATGCCTAAAGAACAAGAAATTAATGTAACAATAAATTCTTATTAAAAAGGCAATAAAACCTCTATTTTACCAACTTTCTGAGTAGTCTATTGAGTCACAGGCCCTGTCAATGTTACGTAAATTGCTGTCGGCAACAAAAGACGGCGACAGTTGCGACAGGCCATCTGAAGCTTCAAAATAGCTTGAAAATAGCTTCTAATACATTACAACCTTCTAAAATAGCATAAAACATGATTAAATCACATTATAAGCATATGGAATGTGATTATTCATGTATGGCTACTAATGTATCCTAGATCTTTGCTCTGTGTAGTGTACTTAAGAGCAGTAGACTCTAGCAGTAAGCTATAGGCTTGGAATATAAGCCAAATATGAGCAAATATCCTAATGTTCTAGGATCTTGAAGCTCTGAGAGGTCTAGTAGAGAACCCCGAGAAAGCTTCTGAGAGGCCCAAATGCCCCAACTTATTACAACAAGTACAACGCGGCACATCAGCGGTGCGTAACATGTCACACATATGCTTGCCACAAGCACCAGACCCGAACAACACAAAAAGGCACTGCACTCCACACTGCGGCTCGCATCCAGAGGGGTTGCATGCAAATGTGGCGCTGGTGTCCAGCAAGAGAACTAAGTTTCGCTGGGAAATAGCCCTGCCCCATGTGCCATGTCGTAATCACCCCGACAAGCACCACATACGTAAGGAAAACGAAGTTCAAACGGGATCCTGGTGCTTAGACAAGGGGGTGCCGACAGGCGACGCGCGGTACCAAAAAAACACATGTCCCGAAAACCTGCCCATACCTCACCTTAAGCACAATGACCACAACAGGGCACTACACCACAACTGCAGCACAATGTGTAGGCAAATTTCAGCAAGTTCTAGAGGTCCTCACCGCCCATCAAGGGCATCAAGAGCTGTGCAATAGAAGCCCTTCCCAACATTGCGCCTCAACTTGAACAATTGCAAATGTTTGCCCTTTGGGGCTAGCTTTGGGGCAGGCTTGGCAGCAAGCTTTGGAATGGGTCTAGGCTTTCTATTCCTTGGTACAAAGGTGTCATCCCAAAGTCAAGTTCATGTTCATGTAGCAGGCACGGAGAGCATGCAAAAGACAGTTTTCTCGATCTTCTGATTCTGATCCACTTCAGTCTGATTTCGCAATAAGACCCTTCATAGTGCTATAGCATGTACCCTGTATAGCGTAAAATCAGACATGTTTCAATAATCAAAACACACAATATGCAATGAATAATCTGAGTATCTATTCATTATCTCAGCGCACGTGCTCTGCACTTCAGGCGCGCATGTGACTGCTGCACTCCCCTCCCAAGACACTACATGGGGAGTGGCTGAGACTGAAATTCAGTAGCAGTCACATAGGCTACATACACCCAAACAAAACCAAATTGTTTTCCCGCAAAAAAATTTTCATGTTGCATGTTTGTATACCACCGGTTCCACTGTTTTCTTGTAATGGGTGTCTCTGGTGATGGGGATCCATATATCTCAGAAGTCTGCTTTACAATATTCAGTGGGGCTCCAGGCAAGTGCTTGCACATACAAATGCAAACTCAAATGCAGAGTGCATCAATGTGCACAAACAAAGAAACATTAATGCTAATATACAAAGCCCACTCACTGAAGTCATATATAGATTAAATTACTTCTGAGATTCATTTTGTGGATCCTTCATTTGACTTTGTGGACTTCGCGTGGACTCCTAGGCAGAAGTCACAGTGGTTGGCTTCAAATTCAAAAAGGCGTGGAACCCAAAGAAAATGGTGGCATACCATGGTAACGTCATTTTGACTTTGTGCCTCACAAACTCTCTTTTGAACTCTCGTGACTGTTGAACCAACCTGAAAGATAGGCAAGGAGGAGGAAGCAAGTTGGTGTAACCTTTATTAGGGCCCTGCCCATTCCTTGGGTGGCCCACCCTCTTTATTTGGTCACCGATACATTACATAATGCAGTGCTGGTGTGTCTGCAAACCCGTACTGGCACACCGCCATGCAGAACACAAACACACACCCTGACGCAACCCTTGCGCTGTGTGTGCCGTGCACCATTGTTTAAGTGCACCCATGCACCTGATCTAAAGGATCAGTCACAACTACACTTCCTATGTTCCCCCTACACTAGTACACACACATACAGCAGAGCGCACGCACTCAAACACTGTGCATGTGCATACACACGCGTGAGCGCAAGCACTCGAACGCTAGGAGCGCAAGCACTCCAGTGCATATATGCCAGAAAGTCAAATTTTCTAATACAGTCAAAGTATTTGAAGTGCCAAAAACAAGGCAAAGGTGCATGTTCGTGCAACCTTTAGAGCACAAAACAGTGCTTGTCTGACCAAAACTGGTCGCTGAGACAAAAGTCACTTTTACATTCAGCTCATTTCAGTGAGATCAAGGCCCAAAACTGGCCAAACTTGCAAAAAGCGCGCACCAACACACGCCATGTCCAACGGAGAACCTTTAGAAAACTTTCTATATCACCTTCAAGTCGACGCTTCTTCCTTTCATCGTCGTCCTCGGATTCGAAGTCCTCGTGTCCGCGGTTGTGTGGATGCCTCACTGGTACTCGTGGACTCTTGCGTTGGCTTCCCTCCTGTGGCGCCACTAGTGGACCTCAGTGGCGTCTCTTCGTGCGCGCCGGCATGCGTTTGCGCCAACTCCAAACCTTCGGGACGACTTGGGCACTATCTCGTGGACGCCGCCTGGTGTGATTCGTTGTCACCTTGGTGCTGATGCTGAACTCCTTCGTCAGCGCTGCACCCTCGCCACTGCTCTTGACTTTTTTGTTGCGTCGTTATATGAGCAGTGTGTCCCTTCGCACTTTGCGCTGTTTTCTGAGCGCAACCCAGCGCTCGTAACACACGAAGTCTTCGAACGCTGCAGCTCTTTTCTTCCCAGGGCCTTGACGTTCTTGGCCCACCCAACACTGGCGGCAAACCCAAATCCAGCGCTGGATCATACGCGTTGCTTAGCGCTACCGCTTGACACATCCTCAGAAAAGCCCCTTCATTATATTCACGTTCACAAACGGAAGTTGCATACCAAGACTCTTCTGTCCCCAATTCCTGCAGCACGTTGCGAAGCTTTCGCTGGTATGACGCTCTGCAGACTGTTCCTCCAAGACCCTGCATCTGGCCGCGCAGTGCTTCTTGGGGGGGGGGGGATGATCCATTGTGCCATTGGCTACTGCACTTCACTTGGCTAGGGAGGAGGGGGGAGGTCTACTTCCAATGCGAAAAACAAAATAGATGGAGAGGAGCCAGCCAGCCTTGAACCAGAAAACCGTGCACTACTGTGACACAAGGGGGTTGCTTGGAGGGCCACCAGGCTGCACTACTGTGAGGGACTGTGTGACTGCCTATTTCGCAGCCATTTCCAGTTTGTGCACAGCACTTTGCACTAAAGCAGTTTGAGTCAGCGCTGGCCCAAACATACCACAAATACCATTGCACCCAATTTCAGCCTCCATGGAACAGTTTTGGCCATTTTTGCGGCCCGCGCCGTCATGCACCTTCAAAATCCATAGCGCCAAAGTGACGGAAGCGAACCGGCCAGAGATTGTACAGTGTTGTTGACCAGTGCTGGTAGTTTTGCTGCCTTCAGCTTAAGCGGGTGAATTTGGTGGGGTCACGGGGCAGTGCGTGTGGGGGTTGGGGTGGGGGGTGCCCCCCCCCCCCCCCCGGTGACATTTCTTCAATAACAGGGAAAAACCGACCAACCCAGCCATAGCTTGCCAGCAGTTTCAGCGCGCATGATAATCTATTGACTTGGCCCTGTTCGGAATTTGAAATTGATGGAAAATATGATTTCATGCCAAGAGGGGGACTGTGTGTGACTGTGTTGGTCTGTCTCGCGTTTACGCACTTTTGCATTCTTATTCTTTGCCTGCTTTGTGTGTTTGAGCTCTAGCCTGCCTTGGGGGTGCCTGCGTCACGGTCACAAAGCAGTATATCATATCATGGTCATTCGTTCTATCCATGTAGCTCTACTTGAAGATGATGCCTCTCGCAAGCCATGAATTCTTTCTAGTCGGATGAGTGGCAGCTTGGGCACAAGGTTCCATGACCTTGGACCCAAGATGTTCGTTAGGGAGCTTCTCCACCACAGTAAGAGCCGCCTGCCTTGTCGGCGGCCTGAGCACCTGAACAGGGAGGGGCCTGTATTGTGTGCATCATCCATGGCCAAACGACCAGAAGATGAAACAGAGTAGCCATTCTAGTCTAGGTATCATGGGAACTCGCGGTCACGTTACGGTCAGGTTACAATCACTGGGCGCCCCCGTCCTGCACCCAGGGGTACGAAGGTTGGTTCACCACCAAGCGGCATAACAGCAGCCAGCAGCCAACGAGGTCTAGGGCAGCAGACAGCCTATGGGAGAATTGTTGGACGTTTCCCCACACAGAGGTCCCTCATCAAAGTAGTATAAGGAAACACCTGTGTCCGGACTGATGCGCCTGAGCCTACCTCACTCAGCAGCACCAGTCGCTGAGACTGCATAGCTCTGGTTAGACGCAATGGGGAAAGCTCACCTGCAAGTAACCATTGACGACTTCCAGTGGAAGGTCACACAACAGATTCAGTTGCCGCTGAAGCTGCCCCTTGTCTCCACAAGGCCCCGGGGGGCCCTTCGCCACGTCATATGCGTTGTCGCCTCTCGCAGTGCAGTAGTAGGTGATGTTCTCCAACTCCGCAAACCTGAATCTCCCTTTTCGGGTCGCTTCAATCCATGTGCGGGCTCCCAATCTTTCCAACTCCTTGGCAGACCTCGCTGTAACCCGGGATTGTGGTTGCTTCCCGTATTGGGCACCATAGATTTCATGCCGCAGGAAGTGGTTGCGGTACACCAGGGCCGGCATGCAGGAGATGGACGCGACGGGACCCTGGGTCTTGTCATAAATATACTTGCTGACCCCGTTGCGCGCGCTGTCGTGGTCGCTGACGAACTCCAGGCAGTTGAAGTTGGACGCGACCTGAAACGTCGCCCCGCAATTGGAAGGGTCCGCCTGCAGAGCGCCCACGTTGCTACCCCGAACGTCCTTACTGTGGGCGCCGTTTCCGAGGACCAAACTGAAGGTCCCAGGGCCGCGCGCAACGTCCGACGCAAAATCGTCTTCCCATTTTGCCGCAAAAGTGCCGCACGTGTAGCTGCGTCCGTTGGCCTGGCTATGAATTATTATACCTCCGTCGCCAGCGTCGTTTGTGACCCTGATGTTCTCGTAGACGCAGCGCAGATCTCGGACATCCTCCTCAAAGCCAAACAAATGCTCGAAAACATCCTTCGCCAGCACTGTGCCCCCGTGATCAGAAACGGTTTGGTCGGGCAACGCAGACAACCGCAGTTTCTCACCGGAGGTTGCCCACATGACGATGCGGCAGCGATTGGGGCTGCACTTGGAGCATTGCGGCAGCAAGGCCCGAGGCAGCAATGGCACCCGCCAGCCACAAACTCCCAAGGAAAGGCTCCGGCCAAGTCTCGTCGCTTTGCCCATCCCAGAACCTTGGGGCCGGTGCTGCGGGGCGCTGTGTGGACCACACCGGCCGGTGCCCCGTGGAGGAGACGCTCGGCCGGGTCCCGTGACCGGTGAAGATATGGCCCGCCCACCGTGGCAGCCTCGTTCGCACCGCAGTCGCCAGGTGCGGCCCTTGTGTAATGGACAAACGTAGCGGGCTTGTGGAGCGGCGCGGCCAATAGCAAAGGGCTACGGCGATGAGTAAGATCAGCGCAGAGGGCCCTGCCCGCAACATCGTGGAAGGCACGGGGGCAGATGTAGGCCCCTAGGCTCAGGCTATGCACTCGCTTCGGAGCGGCGCTAAGGATGGTCTACAAGGAAACGCAGGCCGAAGTAAGTGGACACGTGAACCTAGAGAGCGAATGGCGGCAACGTACCGCAGTTGGCCATTGATTCTCATGCTGGTGGATGACCGCCGCAGGTTGGCGCTAAGCGACGGCAATGGTTGGTTGATGGGAGTTGGCCCCAGAGATGTATTGGAAGAGAAGAGGGGGGGGTTGAGGGGGGGTTGCCCCCCCCCCCTCCTATGGAGATGCCAGATGACCCTTCTGAGGGAACCGTGCGTGGGGGGTCGAAGGTGGACATTGGTTGGGATAGTTGCAGTTGCAGCACGGGGTCGCAGAAAAGCGTGGACCCCCCCTTGCCCCCCCCCCCCCCCCCCTTCCTTCCCTTCCACTGTTTGAGGCAAAATTTTGTTCCGCGCCTTTGGCGCAAGAGGATTGAAGCCAAAAAAAATTTCCCGCGCCTTCGGCGCCGGGGTACAGGGGACCAGGCCCAGCTCTTGCCAAATATCTCGTTTCTGTCTCTCCTCCTGCACTCTGTTACGCCAACAAAAAGGAATGGCCACGGGGAGACTTGCATGCAATACCCCCCATATCTACTTCTGGTACCATCATCCTCTAATCACCATTGGTTACCTTCCGACCCCTATCGCTTACCCTCCAACCGCCATCAGTTACCCTCCAACCGCCTTACCCTCCAACCACCGGCGGTTATCCTCCAACCGCCGTCAGTTACCTTTCAACCAATGTCGATTACCATCTAACCGCCGTATGTTATCCTCCACTGTTGCCCCCTCCTCCACTGTTTTAATGCATCCTTCGTTGGCCCTATTTCGCATTATTCGATGGGCGAGGGATACCGCAAGTCAAGACAAGATGGTGGCGTTTTGGCCCTGCTCATTTTCACCTCAAAATGGACCACCGCATGGCACCCCGGTGAGAGACATTGAGGGAATGTTGTGCAAACATTGTGCACGCAATATTCCAAAACCTTAGGCAAAGCCCAAACCCAAGCCCAAACCTAAGCAGCACCTACAGCGGTTGATACGTAAAGGGATAGGAACCAGTTATTATCAAAATTGAATCTCAAGTTGCTGTACTCTCGATGAATATCATGCAGGTCCACGCATTTGCTGTAACACTCTTCCACGGAAAAAGAGACGGGCATGTCGTCCTCCGACATCAACACGTCCTTCTGACTTCACACTTCCACGGTGTTGAAATCGCTGATGATACTCCCGAAGCTTACCTAAGCAGGTGTAGAATGAAGACACAGCGTGCGAAGGGTTTTCAAGAGCAAAGTTTTTGACCCCTTCGGACTCATAGATTGGTAATGGCGCTACTAGGACCCCGACCACACGGAAAAAAATTGTGGGGAGAAATTTTCGTGAGGGGAAATTTCGCGGGCGTGGGGGCAAGCTTTCGTGAGGGGAAACTATCGTGAGGGAAAAAGTTCGCGAGCTTGAGGGGAAATTTTCGTGAAGAGAAATTTCATGAGGGAAGATTTTCGTGAGGAGAAATTTCGTGAGGGAAAATTTTCGTGCGGGGAAAATTTCGGGAGGGAAGATTTTCGTAAGGGGAAACTTTCGTGAGGGGAAATTTTCGTGAGGGAAATTTTTTGTGAGCAGAAATTTTTCGTGAGGGGAAAATTTCAGGAGGGGAAATTTTAGTGAGGGAAATTTTTTGTGAGCAGAAATTTTTCGTGAGGGAAATTTTTCGTGAGGGGAAACGTGAGGGGAAACGTGAGGGGAAATTTTCGTGAGGGGAAAATTTCGTGTGGACGAATTTTTCCCCACGCAAAATTGTCGCGTCAAGAAAATTTCCCCTCACGGTAGCCAAATTTTTCCTTACGACAATTTCCCTCACGAAAATTTCCCCCCAAGGAATTTTCCTATCCCGAAATTTCCCGTCACGAAATTCTTCCCTCACGCTCCCAAAAATTTTCCCTAATGAAAATTTCCCTCATGAAAATTTTCCCTCACGACAACTTCCCTCACAAAGATTTTCCCTCATGAAATTTTCCCCTCGCGAAATTTTCCTCTCCTGAAACTTTCCCCTCACGCTAGCGAAAATTTTGAGAGCTCACTCATGCACAAAATCTTACTTGGTCACATTTGTGACCAATGAGTCCAATGACATACATGGGTTTTGCAGCATGGTGCATGCTGCAGGGGTTTCTCTGTGCATCGAACTGGACTTCAACACCTGTTGCCCTGCTCTGAATTGCATGTTGTGAATGCCCGTGTGAAATTCTCATGACATTGTTGTTGTTCCGAGCTCTGTTACAGTATGGACCCAGCACGGATGCACTGGATACGCCCACCAATGAGGTCCCCTTTCTAATTGCTGTGGGAACGCTGACCGGCACATTGTGCCTCGCAGCAGGATTTGGGTTTTGCGGTTCCCCCAAAATTAGCAGATTGTTGCCACACGTCAAAATAAAATTCAAATCTGACTACGACACCACAGTGGAGGTTTTCTTGCAAAATCTCTTACAGATGCGCCACAGGACGTGCCACAGGCAAAAAAACAGCGCTCTCTGTGGCATGCTGCTTCCTGTTGCACCTGCCCCCACCCCACCCTGATTGGAGGATGCAACCTGGAATGCCCAGAGCCAACCAACCTCGCAACCTTGTCTGAATGGAACATACACTGAACCCCTCTCCTGGATAATCCAATACAGGTTAAAAAAAGATCGGCTGTGTTTGAGGTCCGAGGAACATGCATGTGCAGGCAAAATACAGACCTTGGTTAATCGAGGGGAACCCGGTACTTGACGGCACTGTGCTCATGGGGAAATCAATTGGAAGGTTGTCCAAGAGAGAAGGGGCTTTTGAACTACTTTAGCAGTGACAAAGCAACAAAACACTCATCAGTGATCATAGACTGCAGAGAAGCGTTGGGCAACAAGTGTCCTACTCTTATCTCAGTCCTTCATCTTTCGTGTTATGCACCCTCAATCCAGATTATGTATACATACACACATGTCACACCGGTCGAATCATGTCATAGCAAAAAGGGCTGGAAGAAGCTCAGGCCTTCGGAACCTGTTTTCCCTCGTGAAACCAACCTATCAAACGTTTGAAACCTACAATCCTGTGCAATCTGAACTTGTGGAAAAACCGGTACAGGATGGGGCGCCACCACTGGTCAGGATATCCTCGTACACCACATCCCCATAAAAGGGACCTCAGATTTACAACCACATCATGTCGGGTCAGGGCATATAGAAGTGATTTGTAAAGCAAGCCAGGGAAGAGAGAGCGTAACACATATCGGGCATTTGGAGAGTGGGTGTCTACCCATTGTTCCCATTCAGCTGTCACATGCCCACTCACCACCTCACTCAATTTCTGGACCACTCCTTTCCGTTGTAGACCAAATTTCAAATTCGCACCTTGTTGCATTTCCGGGGGCTGTACATGTAAGATCATGGAAGCCTCGCCCCAAGTCGTTACTCGGCCGTGTGGTTCCCACTTCAACGGAATACTATATAGCACTTCAGTGATTTTTTCAATAACAAACAGGATGGGGGCCTCAAGAAAGGGGGAGATTCCCACCATAGCGAAATAAACATTATCTCGATACCTGGACATGATGACAACGGGTGTAGACTGTGATAAGGGGCCCGCACAGGCTCCCAAAGTGTCTGCAGATAGGATCTCCCCCACTATACCGTTCAGAGCGTCAAAATTACGAAAAAATTGCATCACAACGCGCTTATTCCTCTTCGTGGAATGTCGGATGATACTCTGTAACCTCCCCCCTTCAGCACCATCCCAGGGGAGGGTCTGAATGAAACGTACTGTCTGTCCCGCTACATGGGCAGTGGCGAAGACTCTATCTGCAGGGGACCACCAGCCTGAAAAACCTGCCTGACACAGTGCCTCTGGAGTCACTGTATGTACATGTTTAGAAACGAACATGTCATGTGCCAACACATGGTCATCAGGAAAGTGGTTAACCAGCTCAGTGACTCCCGGCACAACACATTGCACCGGAGTCCCGTGTGTGTTGGAGTAATCCAAGCAAAATTCAGTGAGACGCTGTTGGACAGTGGGGACCAGGTCACCGAATAAACCGGTAAATTCCTTCCAACACGCCCAGATCTCAGCAATTTGTGCCGAGAGGAACCCCCCTATGGGGATGCCTCTGGCTCCTTGGCATAATATAACAGGACCAATCGTCAGAAAAACATTTTCTGTCATGTCGTACTCAACAAATCTCAGAACTTCAGACTCGGACAGGGTAACAAACGACTTCTCAGAATTCTTGCCGAATCTATCCAGACCCTTCTCTAGGCCCTTTGCAATACTAAACCACAGTGTTTTACCACGTGTGTCAGCGCGTGCTCTGTCGATAGCCCAGTTGATTGCTTGCAACGCCTCAGAGCGTTCAATCTGCCAAAACATGTCATCCATGTCCCTTTCCCTAAAAGCAACCGGGTCATGTGGACCAGCAAATCGTTGCACTGACTTTAATTGGTCACGTACACCCAGCATATTCGGAAAACCAAGGCAGATACCAGAGCTGTGCAGGGCAGCGCACAGTAATTGCAGGGCACGGGAGACTACTCTACTATAGCTCTGTAAAATGTGTGATTTGTAGGAAACAATATCACGCCACTTCAAAACAGGGTTTTCCGGGTCATACTCTGTAGATTTCCACTTGGGGAGGGAGAACAAAGCAGGTGCTTTAGGGTACCGTTTATTTGGGAGAGGCTCCATGAAACACTCAAACAAAAATTCGTCTGCATCTTCCTGCAGGCCTAAGCAGGCTCTGCCCAGGCGACGCTGCAGCATATCTTGCAGGATCTTGTGTTCGCGCGCACGCTGGGTTACCAAGTAAGTAACAGCAAGTTTCGCTGCTGCTGGGGATTCAGCCCATCCCCACAGTTGGAAACGGGACCCAAACATAGTGGACTCAAGCAGTCGGATATCATACAGGTGCGAGCACAGTGCCCCTAGTCTAGTCAGTTTTTTGTCCCAGACCGTGACCTTCAGGTTTAGTTCTGAAACATCATAACGCAGACCCTGGATTTGCGCTCCATTCAGCCAAGGGGCAGCCTGGATACCTGTGGTAACTGTAGCTTTGACTGCCTCCCACAGACTGGACTCTGCCTGTCTCACAATCCCTCCTTCGAAAATGCCTTTGGAAACAAACTGGCATCTCTCCACAGAAATCTGCGAAACTGCTAGCCCCTCCAGAGCTGTACGCATGTCGGATAGTTGCTCTCGCAGTGAGCCAGGATCCGGAAAAAATTGATTCCTGGCGTTAGCAGAAAAAATACGTACAGCAGTAGGCTCGAGTATGTGTGACCAGTCTGACTGCGTCCGAATGACTACATGGTCCAGGTAACCTCCAAAATTGGGTGCACCTCTGCGCATATAAGTACAGTGACAGGACTGCTGGTTGATTCGCCGAAGCGCCTCGTCACATACCTGTCGGAGTTGCTCTGGTGCCATCTGCACTCTCCAGGCTCCTAGTTTATGTGGAAGAGGAACCCACTCACATATTTCAGGCTCGGAGGCACGCCACTCCTCTAGTATTTGCCTGGTGATTTTCGGTGCCTTCTGGCTCCCTCCACCGCTCAAGGCATCCCGGATAGTGGCAAAAGGCACTGGTATGACACAAATCGACTTAGCAAACCATTCCTTCAAGCCAGCTGGAATCATGAGCTTGGTCATTGCAACCGTACATACTCCCCTAACCTGTGTTTGGATCAGTGGGTCAAAGCAGGGAATGCGCAGCACCAGCCGACGTCTCACAGTGAGGTTCCATTTATGCTTGGTTAATTTTGCAATGTGCTTGAACAGCCTCTCGAAAAGGGTGGGTTCAATTTTGCCTGCTACACATGATAAAAACCACCAGCGTTCATCCATCTCGCGGTTGGACTTACAGGCGTCTTCACGTAACAATGATTGCGCCATTGTAGTCAGTGAGGCCTTTTCCATCGAGATTGTTTTTGAGTGTCCCCCCAGGAGCCGCTCAACTCTGAAAGCATCAATTCCCCCGAAAGGGGTTACCTGATTCAGTGTCTGTCCCAAAACGGTGTTCCACCATCGTTCGACCGCTCCTGCCTGTTTATTAGCCACATCTTGCAGTGCTACAATAGTAACTCTTGATGGGCCTTCTCGGGCAAGCATTCTGGCCAGTGAGGGGAGTTTCCCAAAACCCATCGCCGCACGAATCTTTCGGTGGCGTATGCCAGAAAAATGGTTGGCTAGGGATTTAGCTTTCTGCAAGTGTTCCTTATATCTATCTAAGCATGATCGGGTATTCTTAAAACATCCTGTTTGTCCCACGTATGGGGGGTATGGACCGCAAATCGTATACACCCATGAACCCACTTCATCAAGATTCCATGTCAGTGGGAGTTTGGCTAAGCGGGCAATCCGGCGCAAGCGAGAGTCTTTCGCATCCCTCAACAACAGATTGCTCTCCTGAAGGGAATCACGCACTGCAGACCAATCCACTGGTTTGGATTTGAGCAGCGCGTCTCTCTTTAGTGCAATCGCGTCCCATGCATCCCAGAAGGATTGTACATCAGAGGGCTGAAAACCTGAGTGTCCTTTATACGCATATCCATCAGAGAAAGAGGGGAGGGGGAACCACTCGGAGTTACTCTTCCCCCCTACCAGGTTCCTTAGAGATGTCGAATAATCATGAGCAGACAGTAGATGTCCAACCGGTTTGATACCGCTTTCTAAAATATAAACTTCCCACGGGCCATTCAATCTAGACCATGTTTCTTTGTGAACCCCATAAGTTCGAAAATTCATGAAACGTACAGCACCACATAGTGCTGCCCTACCTTTTTTTTCCCACGTCTGGAGGAATGAGTTCCATCTGGACGACGCATCACGTTTTGTCACACATACCAGACGGAAATCTTCAAAACTTCGCATCTTTCTGTTGGGTATACGAAAAACTTCGTCCGACACATCGGGGCATTCCGCTGTGTTAATGAAACATGCAGACCCTGCTGTCACGCTGTTTAGGACCTGGAGCAGCGGTGTCTGATTATCAATCCCCAGACCTCCTGTGTCATCAGGGTGCCAATACTCAGCAGTGGGGGAGCTCCACGGATTACTCCATAAGGACAGGGTCACCCGACAAACATCATTGAAAAATTCTTCCCACCCACTTGTGAACCTGAGGTTATGTTGCGTGAGTCGCGGGTGCATTGGGGCACATTCTGGGAGGTACGCCTGTTGCACTTGCCGAAACTGTTGCAGAATGGCAGATAAGTTCCCTTTATCCAAATCGTCCCATGAAGACCAGCCCTGCCTGGTGGCGTGTCTGTTCCACAGGATAGTTAGGGTACGGCTTTGTGTCACCTTTTCAACGAAGGTTTCAAAGTCTTCCCTCCCCGTCAAGAAAAAATCAGCGTAGGACTTACCTCTTTGGTCGGAAATGTCCATATCTGATTCGTAGTCAGAGTCAGAGTCTGACCCATACACCAGGGGTGGGGGTTGCTCATCGCCCAGGTCCTCATGCACACACAGTGGGTCGGGGGTTGCAGGATTCAGTCTAGCTTTATACGAGGACTCAGCATTAGAGTCCGACTTAGGAGAGGAAAGGACAGGGGATGGGGGGCGCATTGACGTGTCTTCCTTGTCCGTACTCGTATTTTCCCGTTGAGAGGGTAGAGCATAAGTGATATCGGAAATCGAAGATTCAAGATCTTGCACCACAGCCTGCATCTTATCTACCATTAAGTCTTGCTGCACCATTCGCTTAATTCCCGCAACCACCACGTCACGAATGTGTCGAGGAAGGTCTGGAAAGGAATTAGCTAGCATATCCGTTACAGCTGACATGGTGTGCGTGAGTGAAAAAATGCGGTGGCTTGTGTGGCAATGAAGGTGTCAAAGCGAGGACGTCAAATGATGTCGGCGTCGTCGTCAACAGACATGGTGTGTGAATTTGGATGGTCAGGTTCCTGACCACAGCCATTTTGTGACCCTGCCATCATCGGAGAGGTCGCTTCGTCAGCAGGGTTTTGGTCAGCAATGCTGGCTCCTCCATCGTAAGTCGGCTCGGCCATCGCTGGAGTTGCCGCGGCACTGTGGATCTCATCACCAGGTGGCGTAGCGCCTGCACCATGTGAGGTAGAGGACACACCCACTACGGTAGGCAGTCCTGCCAATGTAGGTATGCACGGAGGTGGCGAGGTAATCGGGGTGGTAGTCTTTCGGCCTCTGCGCGCAGCGGGGACCTTGGCCTTATCCAACGCATCTTCTCGTGCGATGAAGATGTTTGACAGGCATAAGTCCTGCGGGACCTCCACATCGATTTTTTCGCCTTTTTCGAACCACGGTTCTGGTCGTGCAGGCATGTTGGCGCCCCATCGCAGAACTCCTCCTTTCGTGAACTCACATACACGTACAGCGACAGCACAGAATTTTCCTTGATTGACACCAATGTCCGGCATGACAGCCCATAGCCCATCTGGGATCTTATGAGAAAGCGCAGCAATGATCATAGCTTTTGTAACTGAAGCAAAGACATCAATGGTCAGTCCGTGTCTCACCGCCGCCTGTGTTAGGTCATCTTTGGACCATCGCTCTAGTGCTTGAGACATCTGCACCTCTGTGAGTTCCATGTCCTGCAGTGAGCGTTTACTCGTCACAGAGGTTTCAGACCTTGTGGGATGCAGCGTTCTAGGGCGTGGTGCGGAACCCCCCCAATTTTGGGTGTTGTTAATATGGTTGGAACCCGGAATTTCACATGTTACAAGGGTGCACTATGATGCAACAATGTGCCTTCATGTATTGTTTGCTCGATATTGCCCGTTTTGCACTTTTTGCGATTTGATCTTTGTGTGCTCTAACTAGTTATCGCGGGGTTAGAACGGGGTTAGAGCACTAGTTATCGCGTGGGTTATCGCGCGATAACCTAGTTATCGCGGGGGTTATCGCGGGGGTTATCGCGCGATAACTAGTTATCGCGTGGGTTATCGCGTGGGTTATCGCGCTTCATTTTATGTTTCCCCTTTTCGCTTTAGCTCTCAAAGCCTTCGTATTCTTTGATAATGGCCCTTGCTGCTGCCCACGCTTGGTGCGAGCACCATCAAAAGCTCCTTGGGGTCCGTCGCCTTGGCGGTCCTGAGGGGTTTACGATGGGTGATGCCAATGTGAGGCGCCCTGTGGCGACCCGCTTTGAACATGGTGTGGACTTTGGACTCCTTGTCCATAAGTCCCCCTTCATGGCGGACGACCGAGACCCCATGGTTCTCAGCAACTACATCTTCGAGTTGCTAGAGGTAAATCCAGGGGTTGCTGGATTTTTGATCCAGCTTCATCCGGACGATGTGGACGCGGTGGTGGAGTCCGTCACCGCCCATGCCGAGAAGGGTGCGGGGACGAAGACGACCCTCTATGTGGGTCAGGAGGAGGAGGAAGTGGAGGAAGTGGAGGAGGAGGAGGAGGATGCGGGGGGGGTGGGGGCTGGGGGGAGGAAGGAGAAGCCCCACAACCCCCTCATGATTAGTGTCCAGAAGGTAAGGATCCGACCGGGTAAGGGGAAGGGGCAGTCGGATGGTTGGTTCCCCCAACCCCTCACCCACAACACCCGCCGGGTCTGCACTGACGACCCCGAAAACAAGCTCCCCATGCACTCCCTTTGCCCCACAAGGGAGTGGGAGCGTGAGTGGTATGGGGTCACCACTCCCAACATTGTTTCGGGGCAGGGGGTGATTCTTTTTCCATTTGGGGCAACACCCCCCCTTATTGGGGAGGCGGAGGAGGTGGTTGCCGCCGAGCCCTTGGGGGCCTTTAATAGGGACCCCAATGACCTTGTGCTCACGGTGGGGGGGAAGCTGGTGGTCAACCACCTCCTGGAGCACGATTTTTTGAGTGCTGTGCAGCTCCAAAGTCTTTTGGATGATTTGGATAGGGTGCCTCTCTCAGAGAAGGCACCCATTTTCAATGAGAACCCCCCCATTGTCGGCAGGCCCCAAGATTCTGGGACCCGCCGTACATTGTACGGCAACTATGGGGGTGCCAACCACCACAGGCACAACCCCCACAAGCTCCATGATCTGCCAGTCCTCAAAAGGGTGGCAGATCGTGTGCTTGAGACGGCGAAGAAGACTGTGGTGGGGGGGGTTGGATGGAGCTGCACCATCCTTGACATGGCCGAAATTTCGAGCTATGACCACACCCCCCAGCACCTCCATCGCGACGCCCCCCCCTACACCATTCCTGAAGGCACATTGATTGTCAATTGCCTTATTATGCTAACCCATAATCATGAGGAGGAGGATGGGTCACATTTTCTTTTTGTGCCCTCCAGCAGTTCGGGGTTCCCTGACCCTTGGGTGGAGAGGGCTGTGCCATTCAAGAGGGGCACTGCCTTTTTTTTTAATGCCCTTGATGTCCACAGGGGGTCGGGGATTCCCAAGGCCTCCCCCACGGGGGTGTCCCACCCCCGCCTCATGGCATTTTTTGCCATTGAGCTTACCGTGGGGGGGAATCTTCGATTCCCCAACCTGCACGTGACCCAGTCCATTAAGAGGCCCCAGCTGGGGGCACCTGGTGGCCGGGTGGCCAGGACAGTCCAGTGTGATGGGGCGGTTAGGTGTAGGGGGAAGGTGGTAGCCAATTGCTACGGATGCAATCGGCTGATTTTGTGCACCGCCCACAAAGATGGCCTTTGTGTGCCATGCCAGGAGGGGGAGGAGGTGGAGGGGGGGGAGGAGGAGGAGGTGGTGGTGGACCCCAATGGGGTCAGCATTGAGCAATCTGCTCAGTGCTTGCTCCCGGTGGGAACAACCACAGGGCATTTTTTGTTGTCGGGGTGGGGGGTTGGGAGGGAGGTGATTGCCCCCCTCACTAATGAGGAGGCGGGGGCGGTCGCAGGCCACCCCGATCAGTGCCCCTTGGCCAAGGTGTGCCATGGGGAGGCACTGCCCTGGCCCACCCTGCAAGGGCATGTTGGGATGAAGGTGCCGGCGGGCACCATTTTGGTGGTGAGGAGGGGGTTGTATGGGGGAGTGGCAAGGGTGGCCCCTGAGGCGGAGGGGGTGGCCCAGGTGGTGGAGTGGCGGCAGGTGGGGGAGTATGCGGCCGTCACGGACTTCGTGTGGCTGCGGAGGCTGGGCCTGGTGCTGGACAACGCCAAGAAGGAGGGCCAAGGCATGTGTCCATGTCACCAGGTGTGAAAACCTCCCACAACACCCTGCTCTAACCCCTGCTCTAACTAGTTATCGCGCTAGGTTATCGCGTTCTAACTAGGTGCTCTAACTAGTTATCGCGCTAGGTTATCGCGTTCTAACTAGTTATCGCGGGGTTATCGCGGGGGGTTATCGCGGGGGTTATCGCGCGATAACCTAGTTATCGCGGGGGTTATCGCGCGGGTTATCGCGTGTTTTTTTTTTTGTTTCTTTTGTTTTTTTCAGGCCACCATCTTGCAGCTGCCCCGCATCTTCGTCAAGGACGACGCCCAGGCAGCCGACGCAGCGGGCGGAGCGGCAGCAGCAGCGGGGGCACGGCCCGCCAAGCCGGTGGCGGCCCGGTTGGAGCTGGAGGGGGAGAAGAGGCTGCCGGAGGGGGCGTCGTGGCGGTTTGGGGAGCCTGGGGATGAGGCCTGCAGGATGGGGGGGACGGGATGGTACCGGCAGGTCACCATCACAGAGAAGGAGGGGGGGGTGGAGAGGAAGACCAACCTCACCCTCCCCTCCTATGTGTGGGTTGGGGGGGAAACGGCCAAGTGGCCGCAAGCCGCAGAGGGGGAAACGGTTGCGGCTTTTTTGTGTTTGTTTGGGATGAGCGACCCCCCCCAAAGGAAATCTTATTTCCTTTTGAGGGTGTGTTTTTTGTGGGAGGGGGAGTATACGGGGAGGGAAGTGTGGCAGAAGCTGCACAGGGGGGGGGACATCCACCAGGTTGGTGGGTATGACCCCCCCCCTTCTGTGGGGGACGCCACTGCCGAATGGATTCGGCAGTATGCACCCAAGGGGGGAAGGCCGGGAAAAGGCCAGACGAAGCGGGGACCAGACGTGGTGGTGGTTGAGCCGGATGCCCCCCCCCCCCTTAGGGGTAAGGGCCAAACCCCCGCCCCCAAGCCCTCCCCCAAGCCATCGAAGGTGGCAAAGGTGGCGGCAGCCCAGCCCCCCCATGAGGCCCTGGACGTGGAGGCCTTGGGGGCCAGTGTGGCCACCCACGTGACGGACGCTTGCCAGGTTTTGGTGGAGCAGGCGGCCGCCACGGGGGTCGAGGCCGCACTGGCCAAGGGTCGGTCGGCCGACCACAGGTCGGCCTTGGCAAAGGCCGAAAAGGCCCAGGGCAACACCCAGCGTGCCCTGGACCAGGCCCTCAACCTGGCCGCCAAGAGGGGGGAGGAGGTGGAGGCGATGAGGGAGGCCCTGAGGGAGGCCCAGGAGGGGAGGCGGAAGGCGGAGGTGGAGGTGGCCCAGCTTAGGGTGGAGGTGGAGGGGCAGCGGAGGAGGGGGGATGACCTTGGGCAGCGCTTGGGGGTGGCTGAGGCGCAGGTGCGCAGCCTCACCTCCACCCTCTGTGCCTCCTTCGGGGCGCAGCAGGCCCAGCAGGGGCTGGCGCCGCAAGGGTTGCAGAGTCAGGGTAGCGGGAGTAGGAGTGGGAGCCAATGACTAGTGGATTTGCTCAGGGGGTTGCCCAAGGGCATTTTTCGTGGGGAGGAGCGATATGGGGCCCAAGTGGACATGTGCCACTTTGGCCTCGTGGGAAGTGGAAACCCCAACCCCTCTAATTTTAGGGCGACCCACATGGCCGCTGCTACCCTCAGGCCTGCCCTCACCCCCTTGGTAGCAGACCTCAATGGGTATTGCACCTCCAATGCTCCACCATGGTTCACATGGTGTAGCATCCAAATTGTTCGCCCCCAAGGGACGGACACCATGGGCCTCCACTCCCATTTGCGGGATGGGGCGCCCATGGCGCTTATTGTGTGTGTGGGGTCTTTCACGGGGGGTGAGTTTTGGGTGGAGAGTGGTGGCCTGCTGAATCCCTCCTTGAGGGAAAAAAAGCGGCACACCCGTGTGTGCAAGGGTAGGGCGGTGGAGGGTTGGGCATGCACCGCCACCCCCCAAGCCCCGGTGTTGTTCAACACCAGGGCACTACACGCTCCATTGTCATGGGAGGGCGAGCGATGGAGCGTGATTTTTTATAGTGCGGGGGGGGTTCTGCACTGCACGCCTGTGTGGCGGCAGCAGCTGCTGTCCATGGGTTTTAGGGTCCTCTAACCCCTCCAGCTGATTCGATTATTGTTCACTATTTCTATTACTGTCTAGCCCGGAACATTTGAGAGGCACCCTATCCAAATCATCCAAAAGACTGTGTGACTGATTTGAATTTGTGATTGTGGCGCCATGTACCCCGTGCCTGCACATTGTTGACATCTCCAAGGTTTCCTGGGTGCAAAATCAACGTTTGTGAAGGTTTTAGGGTGCCCAACGCTTGCTCTAACACCACCAGTTAGTGCGCACTAACCCCTGCTCTAACTAGTTATCGCGGGGGTTATCGCGCTCTAACTGGGTGCTCTAACTAGTTATCGCGGGGGGTTATCGCGCTCTAACTAGTTATCGCGGGGGGTTATCGCGGGGGTTATCGCGCGATAACCTAGTTATCGCGGGGGTTATCGCGTGGGTTATCGCGTGTGTTTTTTGGGCCCTTGCTTCAAAACCCTCCCTCATTTCGCGCCCAGGTCCTCTTATTCTTCATGGACAATGCTGTCAATGAGGCCCTGCGGGCTCTCAACACAGCCAACCTGCGGCGGTACACCGATCTGCAGTGCCCCAAGGCCCGGCGGCGGCGTTTGAAGGCGGTTCAGCGGCTGGTGCGAGTTCTATTGGGTGACCCAGACGTCGTGTGTGGCACCAACACCAAAGGCGAAGTTTGTTTAAGTGGTGGGGCGTGCACTGCCCTGTCTGGCCCACTTGGCGGCCATCTTGCATTAACAGCTCAGGAGCATGAGGCCCTGAGCATGCTACGCATGGCATGCAGCATGCATCTCTCCCAACGGGCCCTTTTGCGAATGCCCCGCCGTTGCACACAACGGGACCTAAGGACCGTTCGGCAACGGATCATGCCCTACTTTCCCCAAACCACCATTGTAAAGTCTACCACAGGCCGCAATAGGGCAGCTGCCCATGTGCCTTTGCAATCAATTGTGCAAAATGCAATATCTATGGCCCGAGTTATTGGGAAACCCCCCCCTAGTGGCGTTGCCATTATTGTTATTTCAGTTGATGCGACTTCCTTGTGGAAGGCATCCTCCACCCGTGCGGATGTATGGGTTAATGTATGGGGGGGGGCAAAATATGCTTCGAAGGTGAAGCTATGGGCCTCATGGTTTTGCATGGATGGCGGGGATGAACAGGCTTTTTTGAGAAGCCTTGACATCTCCGCCAACCTCAACCAAGAGGTGAGGGATGTGGAAGAGGACGTTGTCCTCTTTCAAAACCAATTTTTGACTTGCACTGTCATTTTGACAGGGGATGGGAAGGGGATGCAAGCAATGGGGGGGGCTGGGTCTAAGTGTTGGTTGTGCAAAGACCCCAATGGGATTGTTGAGCAAATGGGGGTGGAGTCCACCTCAAGATGGGGGTCATTCTTGAGAAGTGTGACCCCTGATAGGCGGCCGGGGGACTACCAACATGCAGCATGCCGCATCCTAAACGGCATTGCAAAGCGCATTGAGACCACCCTCCAGGCCCTCCCCCCTGGTACCCCTGGTAAGGCCCAAGCTCTTGCAGCTTTGCAGGCCTTCAAACAAGCCCTCAAGGATGAGACCGCAGGCATCCCTCTTAGGGAACGCCTCCCTTCGGCCTCGAGGGCCACAGAAAAAGATTTCGATCTAACCAGCACCAAAGTTTTCCTAACCTCCCCCCCCTTCCAAAGGCAATTTGTGGAATGCCTCAAAGAGCATGTCCCCACAGTGAGGACCCCTGGGGGACCTATGTTATGGGTTGTTGTGCATGTCATGGTGAAATGCATTGAGGGTTTGTATGAGCTTTGGAGGGTGAGGGAGTTGTACACTCTAACCCAAGTGGAACGCCACCGTGCGTTGACCACAAAATTTTCAAAAGCGTGGGGAGACTCAGGTTGGTCCCCCACCAGGTGGATCCATTGGTGCTTGGCACATTCCACCTTTTTTGCCGAGAAATGGAGGAACATTTTTCAGTTTTCCTCCATCCCAACGGAGTATCGGCATGGGCCTTACAAGAGGAGGCTCAAAAATTGTTTTAAGGGTTGGTCTTTGGTGAGGCCAAGTATGTCCCTCCGCCACATGCACCATTGCATGTCCATGAACGCCCTGGAGCAAGGGCTTTTGGGACTGGAGGCAGCCAAGGCCTCAGACATTGATGACTTTGTATGAAAAACGACCACAGATGCTTTGTGCCAAGTGTTTTGTGTTGTTTGTCCTAGGGAGGGAGGGAGGAGGGGTGCGCGATAACTACCCGCGATAACTGCGCGATAACTGAGTTATCGCGCGATAACTAGCGCGATAACTAGTTAGAGCAAGGTGCTCTAACTGCGTTCTAACTCTGTTCTAACTGTGCTCTAACTCTTTGACCCCCCCCCCAAAAACCACCCCCATGATGCGGGTTATGTGGGGAAAGAAAGGGGATGGGGGGTTTTTGAGGGTGCTGGATCCATTTTTTTAGGTGGTTTGCCCCAAAATTGAGGGTAGGTGGGTGTTCCAGAAATTGCGTTCTAACTAGGGGTTCCGCACCACGCCCTAGAACGCTGCATCCCATGGTGTACTGCCCGAGATGTTTTCCGATTCCAGTTCTTTGCCAGCGTCCGGTTCAGTAAGCAAGCGCTTAGCTCTTTCTTGTGCACCTGCCATTCGCTTATCAATTTCTGCTTGTGACCATCCTTGCCCTTCCAGCAGCATATGCAGCACTGTCTTGTTCTCGGCGTTGTCGCAGCGAACTTCATGGATAGATTCCTTCATCACTTTCATATCTGTAGAGATAGTGTGCAGCGACTGTTCCGCGTGTGTGATCCTATTGTCCAGGTTTTTTACACTTAGTCGCACGGAACCCATCTCTCCACTGAGTTGCATTTGACCAAGGCTTTGTCCAAGGTTCGTAGGCTCGAACGCAAACCCTTTGCCAGGTTTTTTGTCATTGTCGTCCGATGGTTCAACTTTTACTTTGGCGAGTGTTTTACCTTTCGCTTTTTGCGCCGCTGCTGTGTCGGTCATCTCCTCGTCACCATCAGGTGGATCTGTAGGTTCTTCTGCGCTCGGTTTTTTCGGCTTTTTCTTCTTTTTTCGAATTTTATCAGCTTCACCTTCGGGCGGTTGCTTCCCCTCGCGTAGTTGCTCAGCGTGAGCTTTAGCAATGGCGATGAGTCGATCTCTCCCTTTATTGTGAGCTTTCAAGTTCACATTGACATCCAGTGTCTCCATGATAGCCTTTGGTGATTTGTCTGCGCGGTGCATTTCTTGCACTACATGCCATGCTTTGCGGTTCGTATTCCAGACAAACGACGTAGAGTCAGACCAGTCGAGTTTGTGCCAGCGCGCGAGGTGTCCTACTTTCCAGCACCAGTAACACGGATTTTCTGATTCCCATCTATTTTCTCGAAATTGTCCTTCATGTCCACCCGAACTTTGTTGCTCTGTCATCTTCGAGAGAACGCTTGTAAGAAGGCCCAGCGCCTCTTCCATCGTGTCCTTGCTCTCTTTGTCTTTTCGCAATTTCGAAGGCATCTTGTGAACGTGAAGCAAACAAAGAGACGTCCGTAGCTTTTGTAGATACCACGGACCGAACCACAGGTTGTCCAAGAGAGAAGGGGCTTTTGAACTACTTTAGCAGTGACAAAGCAACAAAACACTCATCAGTGATCATAGACTGCAGAGAAGCGTTGGGCAACAAGTGTCCTACTCTTATCTCAGTCCTTCATCTTTCGTGTTATGCACCCTCAATCCAGATTATGTATACATACACACATGTCACACCGGTCGAATCATGTCATAGCAAAAAGGGCTGGAAGAAGCTCAGGCCTTCGGAACCTGTTTTCCCTCGTGAAACCAACCTATCAAACGTTTGAAACCTACAATCCTGTGCAATCTGAACTTGTGGAAAAACCGGTACAGGATGGGGCGCCACCACTGGTCACGATATCCTCGTACACCACATCCCCATAAAAGGGACCTCAGATTTACAACCACATCATGTCGGGTCAGGGCATATAGAAGTGATTTGTAAAGCAAGCCAGGGAAGAGAGAGCGTAACACATATCGGGCATTTGGAGAGTGGGTGTCTACCCATTGTTCCCATTCAGCTGTCACATGCCCACTCACCACCTCACTCAATTTCTGGACCACTCCTTTCCGTTGTAGACCAAATTTCAAATTCGCACCTTGTTGCATTTCCGGGGGCTGTACATGTAAGATCATGGAAGCCTCGCCCCAAGTCGTTACTCGGCCGTGTGGTTCCCACTTCAACGGAATACTATATAGCACTTCAGTGATTTTTTCAATAACAAACAGGATGGGGGCCTCAAGAAGCACAGGAGCAGGAAACTTGACGTTCGTGCTGTTGTCCTGAGTTGCATTGACGTTGTGGTAAAAAAAGCACCCGCAATATGAAGGTTCGTTGAACAGCAGTTGCTCACATGATGAATACTGATAATAAACATCTATACCAGACAAAAATATGCAGGAAAATTCAGCACCACCTCTCCATCAATGGGACCCAAGTGTGTATCACAAGCAGACTTGAAAGCAAGAGGGCGATTTTGGGGACAAAACGAGGACTTGAAAGACTAAAACTCAAAGCAAGACCAAAGCTGGTTATAAACAAATCAGAAAAACTGCTCAGGGTTCCCGAGGCTTGAGGCTTTGCCACAACATCCCTCACGAAAATTTCCCCTCACGAAAGTTTCCCCTCACCAAAATTGTCCCTATGGCTTCCACCGCATGCATTGAGACGTAACACGCGTTGAGCACAACATCGGTTTGAGACATATTCCTTTATCTAGGGTTAGTACTCAGGGATCCATGTGGTCTGGGTAACCCATTTCTGCCCCAGAAAACAGGTGAAGATATTTGACCTTTTTTATTTTTCGAACGGGGTAACATGCTTGTTACCTGGGTAACACATGTTACCGACGGTGTTACCAATGTGTTACCTGAGGGACTTCCTATGTTACCGGTAACATGTATGTGTTACCCGAGCGCTCTGGTTGTTAATTGTTTTTGTTACCACCGCTGTAACCCTTGGGGTGTTACCCGGGTAACCATGCCCCCTTCCAATCCCACTTTGTCTCTATTAGTTACCCCCTGTGTTACCTTTCATGTAACCCCTTCATCACACTTTGTTTTAGTTACCCCATGGTGGCTGGGCACAACGTCATGCACACATAGTCCCTTCCCTCCCTGCCCTGCAAGAAGTATCACTGCGCCGTAGGACTGCTTTTTCTTCTGAGTTCAAACTTTCAGTTCTGAATGCCACTTCTGGAAACAACCACTGTAGGAGTGCAAATGCACATCGCAATGAGCACACTTGAACCAAGTGCGCCCCTTGCATACTTTGCAAGTGCCTCGGGTATCTACAAGCACCGGCGTGTGCACAGCGTGCCCAGGGGAGACAAACTTTTCCAAAATATCCCATTGGAAGTCCCAAAGGGATTTCTTTTTGGGTATCAAACCTTGGAGTCGGCAGACTGTAAAGGTATTTACAATCGCGTACCTAAACAAGAAAGCCTTCAAGGCACGGGTCCAACTCTTGAATCTGCCTGTCTCACGGTGTTCTAGTGCCATTTGATTGGCACTGTCAACACCGTTGGCTAGCTGCCTGTATGCAGCCACAACAGGTGGGAGCTCATAACCACCTCTGTGGCGCACCCACTCATTGTCGAACTCACAGTTTGACAGAAATGGAACCACACGTGGTGGTTTGCTACCCACTTTTGGGTTTTTGTAGACATGGAGGCTATACTTGCCTCCTTTGACATACGTTTCTGCTGCAATGGAGGGTCGCATACTATCCCCAGCCAGGGAAACCCCTTCCTGATCCCTTTTGCATAGGAACAAGAAGGGTTGCTGACGCTGTGCCATTTGGTTTGCCACTTGGTGGCTTCCAAAGTATGAGTCGCACACAATTGCAGTGCGAGTAGGGAGTAGGTCAGCCCATCGGTGTACCATCTCCCGGGCAGTCCGAGGGCCAGCCACCTGGGGGTGATCCCGGAAGACCCTGACCCTTTTGCCTGCATACAAAAAAATATCAGTTATAAAAGGGTGCACTGAGTCACCCAGGACATACAATTTAATGCCTGTGCTATGCGGTTTTCTGGGGATGAACTGCCGCATGGGTCCAGCCCTTTTCCCCTTGTGGGGGACAATGGATTCATCCCCTGCGGCAGCCCACCCCCATACCCACAGGCTGGACCAATGGGCATTAATAGCCTCAAGGAGCTCTGCAGTACCACAATTGGACAGGCGGTGTATTTTATAATACTCCTCCCTGGTTAATAGGGAGGCCAAGCCTTTGTGTGCACACAAAGCTGTGGGATGCCATACATCATCGACTCGTCTTGGTCGCCACATCCCCAGCATAACCCTGAATAGGATGTAGTTGGTGAGCTTGGGTATCAATTCGCTGGCCCCATTTTTTTCCAACGCCTCACTCAGGCACCGCAGGATTGGTTTAAACATGTCATCCATGGCCTCGGTAATGGTGGCATACTTCTTTTTGGGATGTCCCCCAAGAGTAGCTGCTGATAGGGCCCCTCTCACATGCTTGGGGGGTAGTCCCCTTCGTTCGAACACCATTGCTCTCCGCAATGGACGCCGGCTGGGTCGGATGGGCATGGTGGCTGTGGGAAAATGGGTGGACAGGAAAACACCCCCCCCCCTTGCACACGTGCACATCGTTCACAAATTACCCCTGAACCCTGAGGCAAAGCTAGAAGGAAAGAATGAGGACGTCGGGGTAACACCCCTGGTAACTGGGTAACTGGCAACTGGCATACAAGGGTGGTAACATTCACCACTGACATAATAAGAACATAGAGGCCACAACAGGCCTGATCAAAATAAAAAGACCCCATCCGACGTCGCCGATGCATCAGTCCGTGAAGTCCATGCCTTCCTCGCAATCACGTCCACGATCCAGAGTCTCCGCCACTCACTTTTGGGCCTGAGAACAACAGAGGATCATTGCTGAACGATGTTACCACGCATGTAACCGTCGGGGTGTTACCCGGGTAACGTGTTGCCATACCCCCAGAGGTGAATACCTGTGTGTTACCGCCCATGTAACCCCTCGGGTGTTACCCCGGTAACGTGTCACCACACTGCCCCATTCACAAAACCAAGGGTACAAATAAAGAAACACACCCTTGCACATCATCACATCGGCGTCTCATCGTCGGCCCCTGTCAATGGATGCTCCTCACCCGGTGTCTCCGAAGGCGTAGGCTGGGGCGGTGGCTGGGGTGGTGGATCCTGGGGCCGGTACCTGTTCGGGTCGGACCCATACGGGAGGCTCCCGGAGCTGGAAGGCATCTCCAGTCCAGGATCCCGACCGGTGTCGCCAGCATCCTCATCCTGCGTTGGAGTGTTACCCAGAATTGTTGTTACCCAGGCTTTGGAAAGTGTTACCGCGTGTGTAACCGTTGGGAATTTTTGTTACCCAGCAGCAACAGAGCACAAAAAACATACCAAGGCTTGGTGGTCTGGCCTCCACTTCCATTGCCTGCACCCTCGCCAGAAGCGCGTTCCGCTCTGCCTCCAGCCGCTGCCGCGCCTCCTCCTCGCGGGCCCGCCTCCGCACCCTCTTGTGCTTGTTCCGCTGCTTCCTCCGCATCCTGGCCCCCTCACTCTCCTGGCTGTCACTGCTGCTGGTTGCACTGCCAAACTCATCACCTGGGTGCATATCCCTGACCTTGTGGTACTTCCGCTTGTACCTCTGCAGCCTCTCCTGCTGTTCCTGGAGGGTCCCAACTAGGCATGGACGCCATTGGCCAGGCAGTTCCAGTGGGGGTGGGCTCTTGTGGGTGGACCTCAGATGCAGCATGACCCCGATGTGGCGCCAGGTTTGAACAATCCTGGCATCGAGGTCTTCCTGACTGAGGTCCGCCAGGTCCTGGGTCCGCAGCTGCAGTGACCCGGGGATACTGGGACCACTCTGCAGGCCTGCACGGAGTTTCTCCAGGTTGGACAAACCTGCAGACAGAGAATATCATTACAGACAATTGCATTTGTATGTAAGTAGGTCAGTTAGTGCAACACCCCAAGATTGCAACACCATACCTGAGTATGCACTTTCAGTTTTGTGGGCTTTCTCGGGGCCTCCCTTGAGCTGCGCTGCTGTGGGGCCCTCCCCCAGCCTCTCCGGCTGCCTCTTCGGGGCTTCGGCATCATCATCCTCCACGTCCTTGAGGGCAGAGCACCCGTCGCAGCTGAGCTCCACCAGCAGCAAATTCACTGTGACAAAGAGTGCAAAGCATGTTACCCGGGAGCAAAAACCTGACACACAGTGTTACCACCCATGTAACCGATGACCTGTTACCCGGGAAAAGTGTTACCCGGACACAAAAACCTGACACACAGTGTTACCACCCATGTAACCGATGACCTGTTACCCGGGAAAAGTGTTACCCGGACACAAAAACCTGACACACAGTGTTACCACCCATGTAACCCTTGCCCTGTTACCCGCGATTTACGTTACCCAGCAGGAAAAGGCAACATACATGCTTCAGTTCGCGCTTCATCATCATTAAGCAACCCCTCGGTCCCCATCTCGTCCCGCCACTTCTGCTTCAGCCGATCCAGGCACGTCGGGGAAGCTCCGGTGTGTGCCCCTCGAGCCCCAATTCGGTTCACCATGACAGGGATGGCGATTCCCAACCTACATGGGAACACAGCGGGGAACAGTGAGATGGCAGTTAGACATACCAATGTGCTGTTACCACGTGTGTAACCGTTGACCCGTTACCAGGGTAACACGAACCACACACCTTCCAGTCAGTGCCCATCCAAAGCTTTCTCTTCTTCTTGCACTTGTGGCTCTGGGGTCTTCGGCCGCGTTGAGGGGGGTCCCATCTTCAGCCACAATGGCCGCACCTGTCACCCCCAGACACTGCTGGTAGTGGGTTGCAACCTGTTTGAGGCTGGACCCCAACTCTTCCCTGACATGGGACTTCGCCCGTTCAAGGTGTTGTAGGTAGGTTGTTGAAGTAAGAGTTTTTTCTGCCCTTGTGGGGCGGGCAGAGATGGACTTTGCCCCACCAGAAGCCGGCCCGGTAAACATAAAACTGGGGTGTGCCGCCTTCCCTTTCGCCTTTTTTGTTTTCCCCTTGGTTTGTGGTACTGGTTCGTCCTCCTCAGGGGTTCCTTCCTCCTGGACCACCACCTCCTCGTCAGTCCCTGGTCCCTGGTCATCATCATCATCATCACTGTCCACCTCCCTGTCAACATCCACTTGGGACCTCTGCCGGACTGCCTTGGCTGCAACTGAAGCTGGGGTGAGTGTTCGGGTCTGTCTTGGGGGCTTCAAGGCTGATTTGGTGGGGGCTTTGCTGGCTGCTGCTGAATGACTGCCACTGCCTGTTGCCTGCACCTCCTTGCCCCTGCCCTTCTCTTGCCCCCCTTTGTAAAATCCCCAGGTGTTCCCACACTCCTTTGCCTGAAAGGTCACTGGCCCGTGGAGGGTCTGGATGTCCAGACATTCCCCCTCATCAACGTCGTAGGCCAACGCCGTCTTCATGGTCAGGGCCGAATGGCTGCCCTTGGAAACCCAGCCGCAAACAAAGTTGGGCTGGCCTTGTTTCTTGGCCTTCAACTGCAAGGAAAGTAAGTGCAGTAAGAATGGGGGGTGTTACCACGTGTGTAACCGGTAACAGGTACGTGTTACCCAACCCGTTGAAAACAGGGCACACCAAGCAATGGTGCAAAGGGGATACCTGAAGGACCACAGGAGCCCCGGCACGGGCAACATCACCCCAGCGGACACTGTACAGCGTCGATCCGGCAGTCAGCTCCTTGTGAAACTTCTTCGGAACCGGTGGAAGGGGCATAATGAGGAAAAACAGGGCCCTAATGGGACATGATTGGCATGTGTAGTGTTACCGCAGGTGTAACCGCTGACCTGTTACCCAGGAAAATTGTTACCCAGAGGGAGAGATGCCTCTGCCGCTCTATTGAGCACAATTTTAGGTTTGCAAGAAATAGGCACGTCAAATCAAGACAAAAAAATTCATTGTGGAGTGCAAGGGTGTTACGATCAAACTGACAGGGTCGTGAAGGTCGCGTTTTCTTGAGGGAATTTTATTTTCAATTATTATTGCACCTCTGCCCATTTGGTTGTTGTTACCGCTGATGTAACCGCTAGGGTGTTACCCCGTATACCTGTTACCGCGAAACTCAAGGCTTGCAGCAGAACACACGACAGGCAGGTAACACATTTGCGGTAACAACAAGCACAAAAAGGCAAACTTTGCAATTCTTCCTGTCACATGTGTTGAATGAGAGGGTGACACTATGTTACCAAGGTCCGGCACCTCAAAAAACCCCCATATAACCCAACTTGAAAAAAATGACCTGTTACCCCAAATTTGACCCTGTTACCGCCCTAGATAAAGGAATATGTCGAGGTCTTTTTGTTCAACACACCTCCGTTCTTTCAATTAATTCACCTCCGTTCGTTTTGTGTTTTCGTTTGTGTTTTTCGTTTTCGTTTTTTCGATTTATCCATGGAGTGACACCAGCAGTTAAGCGCAACACGCCATGGACTCGTTCAGGCGGTTGGTTGCAACCAAATACTGCGAGTTCGAGGTGCTTTCCATTGAGGGGCGCTGTAATATCAACCAAATGAAGTCACAAGCATATGCTTCATCACCCACAGCTAATGGTTGGTGGACCAGCAAATTTCCGAAGCACATCTCCAGCAGCTCAATCGCTTGGGAGTGTTTGATCCCTGCAGCTCGTTCACTTGCAATTTCCAGAGCGCACAACATAGCACGTTCCCAATTTTCCTGTTGGTGAATCAATTGCAACCTGCCCACACATGAAATTCAAGCACATCTTCCTAAATGAAATTAAATGTCCGCCGCAAATCTTGGGCAAATTGTACTACTGACTTCTCTTCTGCACACACATTCATGTTTCTTTCCAACGAACACAGAGAAAGCACAGGCAATCAGCACAAAAGCACAACAGGAAAGTGTCGACTGATGCATGTTGGAAGAATCACTGGTCCAGCACACCCTCACTCTTCAGGACCGTGTCTCTCTTGGTACCGGTGTCTGTGGCTAAGGCATTTTTTGGCTAAGGCAAACGAGCATTTGTGAAACACGCCTTCGTTCGTTTTGTTGAAAGACATGCCCGGTCGTTTTGTTTAAAACACCCCATTCAGTTTCATGAAGCACACCTCCATTCGCTTTTCGTTAATTCACCTCGGTCCTCTTTGCAAAACACAATTCCGGTGGTTGTTCATTCACCTCAATTCGTTTTGTGAACTACACAAAACGAACGAAGGCATGTTTCACAAAACGTGCAGAGGTGAGTCTACTAAAAGACCGGAGGTTTGTTCAACAAAACGACCTCGACATATATCTCAAACCGAGCAACCTCAGCCCTCATGTAGCGTTGTGTGACGTGTCTCAACGGAAGCAACGAGATTTGCGGCACAAAAGTATGGCCTCAAAAGTATGCTCTGGTGAATTTGAAAAGAATAACCCATGAAATCATTGCAAATTCACACTAGAATACGCGCATATCAGCACACAAGGTCAAATCAACTCAAAAGCAACAACTAAAAGCGTTATAGAGCAGTTTGAACTCGACGTGGCATTACCGGAGGCATGGCCTCCACCATCTTCGGCCCTTTTCGGCAAAAGCCCACCTTCGGTTTTTCTGGGGAAGGTAGTGCTGGATTGACACCGCGGGCGGGCACGGGATTACATCCGGACACCGAAACGCGTGTCCGGATGTGGCTAGAAGAGGGTGTGCAGCGGAGGCTGCACATGTGTGGGCCCACACACCCCTCAACTTGCCTTGGAGCTCAGGCCACCAAGTTCAGTTAAGAACGGAGAATAGAAATGTGGATGCTGCAGATTCTCAAACACTGGCACTAGTTGCCAGCATCCTTGAATCTGCTGTCATCCAGAAATGCTAGGTTCCGAATTTGCGCAAGAAACCTCACAGGGGGATCAAAGCTGGTACCATTGATTACTTCTGTGTAGAATTTCTTGCAGACCAGGTGAATTTCTCTGATTTTATTTAGCGCACCGTGAAATTGCGTGGCAAGTGTTATCCGCAGAAATGCGTTTTTCTGCGGATAAGGGCTTATCCGCAGAAATGTCTGCGGCGGTCGGATTTCTGGCAGAAAAAAGCGAAATTGAGCAGATTTTTTTTTTGAAATGCCAGATCAGAGCTGTCTGCACTGGTGACTGCCTGTTGGATGACATGCCTGAACACAAATTTTATTCTGTTTCTGAATTGTAGAATTTTTGGGTGAATTGTCACTATGCCACCCATTAGAAGAAAGATCATTGATGTTGATTGCTTGAGTGAAAGTTCACCTTATAAGCCAAAAGTTAAAGAAGAGTCCGATGATGATGTGGAGGAAGTGAGGGTGGAGGTTGGTGTGGACGAAGTTGAGAGCGATGTTGAGCCTCAAGATGATTACAATGGGCTGTCGGACTCCGATGAGTCGGATTTTGCTCAAGATGTTGCCGATGCTAGTGAAGACATTGGAGATATAGGTGATGATGATGAAGAAGATATTGAAGAAACCCCCCCGAGTAGTGGTGGTGACCAGGACAAGGTTGAGCCATTGATCAAAGTTGGTGACATCTTGGGCAAGACCAAGGACAGTGTGAGAGCAGAGGTATTGCTACCTACTGCAATATCTCGTTGATGTGTCACACTTTTCCTTGGGTTGCCCCCATTGTTCATATTATTCCCCCTCCAGGTTCGTCGTAGGCTGGGCTACTCGTTGAGTACGAGTACATCGTCCAAGGATTACCTATATCTACAATGCCCTTACGCGGTAAAGTGGCGTCCGGATACCCGGGGAGCTAGTGGTGGAGGTGATGTGGACAAGTCGAGGAACAGGACGACCAAACGTCGGAAGCCTGGAGACAAGCCAGCCGACACAGAGCCTGAGGTTGTGGAGGAACTGCCGGATGAGAGCACCGAGGCCAAGAATTCAAAACTCCAGTGCCCTTGTCGCATTGGTCTAAAATTCCGAGAGGAATCGTGGCATGTGCAAAAGCTGGACTTGACCCACAAAGGCCACAAGCTACTCTCCGCTCGTGCAGTAGCTCGGGAGGAGCGGTGTATCAAGCCCGAGTGGGTTGCAATGATAAAGGACCACGGTGTGCTGGGTTTGTCTCCCTCCACCTGCCTGGAACTTTTGGAAAAACTTTTTGGGGATGCTTTCCGCAATGCCAAAATTGAGCCGCGGGACATCTCTAATTTGTACTATAAGCATGGCTATAAGGCTGCCACCGATTGCCATGAACTGGTGAGGCGCCTTCGCGAAAAGCAAAAGGAGGACCCCCGTTGGGTTGTTGAGGTGGAAAAAGAACCTGGTACAAACCGCTTGACTCACTTGTTCTGGATGACCCCCAGTCAAGTTGAGGCGGCCTCAAGGTTCAATTACCTTGTTATCCATGACAATACATACAATTGCAACATGTTTTTCCATCTTGGTTGTTTTACGACAATCAATGAGCATGGGAAATCGTTGCTAGTGGGCCAAGCACTGGTTCTCAGGGAAAGGGACTGTGACTACGAGTGGCAAGTGACCCAATGGCTAAGGCACACTCCCAGTGCCCCCAAGGTTTTGATGACGGATGCTGACCCTGCTTGTGCCAAGGCTGTCCGAACACTGTTGTTGGGCACCAAGCACCTTTGGTGCATTTGGCACATCATGGAGAACATCCGCAAGAAAATGGCTCGCAGTCTTGGGAAGCATGGCTTCCAAAACTTCATGAGTCGTTTCCATGACCTCCGTAAGGAGGTGAATATAAAAGCCTTTGAGGAGGGTTGGGCTGCCTTGCTTGCATCTCTCTTACCTACGCATCAATGGGCTTACACGTACCTCCACAACACGTGGGGGGGGGAACATTGTAAGTACTGGGCCACATGTTATCACATTGACCTCTTCACCAATGGCATCCAAAGTTCACAGAGAGGGGAGAACACGAACAGGTGGGTGAAGGCTCTTTGTTCAAAGGTTCGGAAACGTTGTTGTGTCAATAAGATTTTTGATGCCGGGGACCCCCGACCAAAAACGGTCCGGGAGCGAAAAAATGCGGTCAAACCACCCCAACCGGGTCTAGTTATTCAAAAAGTAGACACTTTTGCGGTGCCAAGGGAAAAAAAAGCGCCAAAAACCGAGCCGGTGGCGCCAAGTTACCCCCCCGGGAGTTTGGGAAACCTGCTTGTTGCACCATGGTACCAAAACACCCAGACACCTTAAAAACACCCACTTTGCCCTACGTACACACTCCCTTCCCTCCCAAATATTGTCCGAATATGTGCATGCATGTCATGGGAGGGTGTGAGGCAGGGAAAGCGCAGCGCAAGTGTGAGAATGGCCCCGGGAATCGCCCGGGGCCTTTGCTTTTTTTAAAATTTTCGATCATACCTGGACAAATTGATATGCGCTATTTCTGGACCATTGGCTGTTTTGGCGCTCTCTAGTTGGGCAGAGCGCAAGTCGCCAGCGGCAGGGATCGTCGGTTTGATTCCCGGGCGCCCCAGGTGCTGCGCAACTGGCGGCGGCGCCATTTTTCTGCCAGAAATCCGGCTCCGGCGGCTCTTTCTGCGGATAAGGCCTTATCCGCAGAAAAACGCATTTCTGCGGATAACACTTGCCAAATCGCGTGAAATCCCGGCTGCGGAACCTGAAATCCCGGCGCCGGGAGCCGTACGGCGCCGTACGGCGCCGCATGGAACGCCGTACGGCGCCGTACGGCGCGGGGCCGAAGATGGGGGAGGTACGGTGACAGTATGCAGAGTGCGGCCCTAGCAGACTGCGAAAGACTGCGCACGAACATGCGACACGCGTAACTGAAAAAACCACCGCAACTGACAGAAAGGTATGAATTTTATGTTGCTGTTCTAATTAGTTCGAATTTCACCTTCTGATCACTCTGTCACTTATTATTAATTACTGACAGATGTGTGATTGGCCAGCGTTGCCCTTTACTTCGCTGTTTTGAACACGTTTAGCGCTGTGCGCAAATCGACTCCCTCCCCCTCAATTTCAACTCCCTCCAAGTGAATATCCACTCCCTTCTACTCAATTTCTACTCCCTCCAAGTGAAATATATACATATATATATATACAAATACATGTATGTACATCTATATATATATTTATATATATATATATATATATATAGATGTAGATATGTAGATATATATATATATATATATATATATACGCATACATACACACACATCCACACACACACATACATACATATATATATATATATATATATATATATATATATATATATATATATATATATCTATATATGTATACATATATACATATATACATATATATATATATATATATATATATATATATATATATATGTAGATGTATGTATGTATGTATGTATGTAGATATATATACATATATACATATATATATATATATTGCTGTATACTCCCTCCAAGTGAAAATACACTCCCTTCCCCTCAATTTCAACTCCCTCCAAGTGAATATCCACTCCTTCCTACTCAATTTCACCTCCCTCCTGCTCAGTTTCCACTCCCTCCGAGTGAAAATCCACTCCCTCCAAGCGAATATCCACTCCCTCCTACTCAATTTCTACTCCCTATATACAAATACATGTATGTACATCTATGTATCTATATATATATATATATATATATATATATATATATGTATGTATGTATATGTATGTATGTATACTCCCTCCGAGTGAAAATCCACTCCCTCCTACTGAATATTTACTCCTTCCAAGTGAAATATATACATATATATACAAATACATGTATGTACATCTATATATATATATATATATATATATATATATACATATATATATACATATATATATATATATATATATATATATATATATATATATGTATATATATATATATATATATATATATATATATGTATATAGATATATACAGACACACACACACACACACACACATATATATATATATCTGTATACATACATACATACATATATATATATGTGTGTGTGTGTGTGTGTGTACATATTGAGAAGGAGGGTGTGTATTTCCGCTTGAAGGGAGTTGGTACAGGTTGACACGTTTTGCGTTCCGTGTGTGACAACCCAAGCCCTCAGTTGTGATGCACGCACCGGCTTTCAACCCCAATCGCCTGGATCATGACGTGCACTTCCAGAATGCCACCGAAGACACCAATCTCCGATGAAAAGAAGGCCAAGGCAACGGCATATGCTGCAGCCAGGGCAGCGGAAGGGCCATCTCTGATGGATTTAATGGGGAGCGTGCCTGGCCCACAAAAGCACAGGAAGCGGCGCGTCTCCTTTGCCTCGCAAGCCGAGGTACAAACACTCACGCCCGAGGGTGGGCACCAAGTACTAACCTCTGCGCCCATCTCCACACCCAAACCTGAGTCCCAAAGCGCGAAGCCTGACCCAAAGCCTGACCCGAAGCCTAACCCATCCCAGCCGTCAGACCAACCGGTTGCAGCCGAGGCCATACCTGACCCAGAAGCAGAGGTGATGGTGGACGACGCGGAAGACGAAGGGATTTCGCAAACACCCCCAAATCTGGACATGCCGGATCTAGGCGAGTTCACCTCCCAAACGTCCTCTTCACCAGAGCTCCCCACCCCTTCTACCCCTCTTACTTTGACGCCTACGTCAAGCCAACAAACCTCACAACCTTCTCAATCTTCGACGGCTTCATCGGGGCCGTCTAGTATCGGTGATATAGATCTGTCCCAAGATTGGGATGAGGTAAAGAGACAGATCCACAAGTGCACGGAGAAAATAGAACTCCGTGCCTGTATCCAAAAATTGGAAACGTGGGTCGCATCCTTAGGGGACTCTCCTTTTCGAAAAAAGGTGCAGGATTTTTTCCTCCAGGAGGCCGAAGAGCGGGGCGAGCTCACCCAGACGCCAATCTCTTTCCTCTCCTTGCGAAACAAGGACGATCTTTGGGCCCGAGTGCGGGCACAAGTGGGAGGATACCCACGATGCCCGCCAACCCGTTTTGGAGCAGCTTGACATGAGCCGTCCGTGGGCTCATGAACTGCTAGGTCTGCCGCGTGGGGCCGATGAGGCCGTCGTTAAAAAACGGTATCGGAAACTGGTGCTGTGGGCTCAGAGGTTTGACATCAGTGTCATTCAGAGAATCAATGGGGCGAAAGACGTCCTTTGTGGGGATAGCCGACGGCTGTACGAGGCTCATTTGAACGGCCTCGTTGCACCACGGGGGGAAGATTTAGGGGATGACCCTGCTCTTTGGCCGCGTGAACACGTTTGGTGGCCATCAATGGCCGACGTGGAATCTCCGGAGCCCATGCAAGCTGCTAACCCCGGCACCACTGCGCTGCACGGACCCATTAGCCCTGAGCCAGCTTCAACCTCCTCACCTCCTCACCCGGTATATATTGATGCCGACGACACCCCATCTCCTCCCGAGGGCCCTGCATCTGGGGTAGATGGCATCAGAGTCCTGAGCATTTTCTTGACAAACCGTGAAATAACGGAACAATTGGGGGGTGATCGTTGGATCGGAGATAATTTGATTGAAATTCGAGTGCAACTCATGAATTTGCTCCTCCATCGGAAACTCGGCCTCCAGCGAAGGGTCTGGCCTGTTACCCTTTGGCGCAAAAAGTGCTTGCCACAGAAGGAAAACCTCTTTGCCCTCGATTGGTTTGTTTTGGTCTGTGGCGAGCAGGGGCACTGGTGGGTGGCAATTTTTCTTCATCTGCTTTCGTCCCCTGAAGTGTGGATTCTCGATTCTCTGTGTCCGAATTCTGCCCAACGGCAACAGCGTGGAACCGTTCTGTGGGACCTCCTTAAGCGGCATTGGCAGGTGCATAACCAGCACCAGCCATGGCCATTCTCTACTGACCCGAACCTTAAGAAATTTCACTGTGTACATCAGCCAGATGGTTGGTCGTGTGCAGTGTTTGCGTGCTGTGGTGCAGAGTGGGTCGTTTCCCTTGTTTTACGCGGTAGCGAGGTTGATTTGTCACCTCTATCGCTAGAACTAAGCGACTTAGACCTTAGGAATATTTTACGTAATTGGCACAGAACAGTACGTCTGCTGCATACGGATGTAGTTCCCGATCATGCGCTCTTCCCGGATTCTAGAACCCCTTCTTCAGTATCCACAATGCCTGCCCGTCGTGAGGAACAAGTGAAGATGGCAGAAGAGGAAGGTATGATATATCACTGTTGGGCGAGCGTCTCGCCGATGCATGCTAGCAGCAGTCCTCCCATCGTCGCCTACAGTGCCAAAGACGGAGGAGCCAAGAGAGCCGGAAGCAGGCAACGTGGAAGGTGTGGAGGCAGCGGAAGGAGGAGCAGCGGAGGAAGTCGCCGCTGCGGAAGAAGCGGGAGGAGAAGCGGCAGAAGGAGCACCAGCACCAGCCGGAGAGGAAGCAAGAGGAGAAGAGACGGAGCAGGAATTGCCACAAGAACTCCCTGCAGGTTTGCCAGGAATTGCACGACACTACATTGTGACACTACATTACTACGCCTCACCATGGGAGCCTATCAAGTTCGTGCACCAGAGGCCCCCGGTAAATCAATAGTCAGGGGGTAGCCTATCAAGTTCGTGCATCAGAGGCCCTTGGTAAGTCAATAGTCAGGGGGTGGCCTATCAAGTTCGTGCATCAGAGGCCCTTGGTAAGTCAATAGTCAGGGGGTGGCCTATCAAGTTCGTGCATCAGAGGCCCCTGGCAAATCGATAGTCAGGGGGTAGCCTATCAAGTTCGTGCATCAGAGGCCGCTGGGAAATCAATAGTCAGGGGGTAGCCTATCAAGTTCGTGCATCAGAGGCCCTGATTATTGGTTTACCCAGGGCCTCTGATGCACGAACTTGATAGGCTACCCCCTGACTATTGATTTACCGGGGGCCTCTGATGCACGAACTTGATAGGCTACCCCCTGACTATTGATTTGCCAGCGGCCTCTGATGCACGAACTTGATAGGCTACCCCCTGACTATTGGTTTACCCAGGGCCTCTGATGCACGAACTTGATAGGCCTGCCCGTAACTATTGATTTACCGGGGGCCTCTGATGCACGAACTTGATAGGCCACCCCCTGACTATTGGTTTACCCAGGGCCTCTGATGCACGAACTTGATAAACCACCCCCTGACTATTGATTTACCGGGGGCCTCTAATGCACGAACTTGATAGGCTACCCCCTGACTATTGATTTACCAAGGGCCTCTGATGCACGAACTTGATAGGCTACCCCCTGACTATTGATTTGCCAGCGGCCTCTGATGCACGAACTTGATAGGCTACCCCCTGACTATTGGTTTACCCTCTGCGTCGTATACTCCCCGACCCCCGTCCGCCCTCCTCCTCCGCTTGCTGTGCCATCACCCATGCAACCCCCTGTCCCATCCATCTGTTCCTCGTGCTGCAGACGAGGCAGCCAAGCTGGAGGCCGAGAAGAAAGCCGCTGCAGACGAGGCAGCCAAGCTGGAGGCCGAGAACAAAGCCGCTGCAGACAAGGCAGCCAAGCTGGAGGCGGAGAAGAAAGCCGCTGCAGACGAGGCAGCCAAGCTGGAGGCGGAGAAGAAAGCCGCTGCAGGTGCTTCACCCCTCGGGCGGCACAGGCCATTGCCCAATCAACACACCCCGACCCATCTTAGCCCCTCTCGCACCCGCCATCTAACGAGTCCCACAGTCACCACCCATTACCACCACCGCGATCCTGGTCAACACATCAACAGTTCCAAAGGCACTTCTGATGCACGAACTTGATAGGCTACCCCCTGACTATTGACTTACCGGGGGCCTCTGATGCACGAACTTGATAGGCTACCCCCTGACTATTGACTTACCGGGGGCCTCTGATGCACGAACTTGATAGGCTACCCCCTGACTATTGATTTGCCAGGGGCCTCTGATGCACGAACTTGATAGGCTACCCCCTGACTATTGATTTGCCAGGGGCCTCTGATGCACGAACTTGATAGGCTACCCCCTGACTATTGGTTTACCCAGGGCCTCTGATGCACGAACTTGATAGGCCTGCCCGTAACTATTGATTTACCGGGGGCCTCTGATGCACGAGCTTGATAGGCCACCCCCTGACTATTGGTTTACCCAGGGCCTCTGATGCACGAACTTGATAGGCTACCCCCTGACTATTGATTTACCGGGGGCCTCTGATGCACGAACTTGATAGGCTACCCCCTGATTATTGATTTACCCAGGGCCTCTGATGCACGAACTTGATAGGCTACCCCCTGACTATTGATTTACCGGGGGCCTCTGATGCACGAACTTGATAGGCTACCCCCTGACTATTGATTTACCAAGGGCCTCTGATGCACGAACTTGATAGGCTACCCCCTGACTATTGGTTTACCCTCTGCGTCGTATACTCCCCGACCCCCGTCCGCCCTCCTCCTCCGCTTGCTGTGCCATCACCCATGCAACCCCCTGCCCCATCCATCTGTTCCTCGTGCTGCAGACAAGGCAGCCAAGCTGGAGGCCGAGAAGAAAGCCGCTGCAGACAAGGCAGCCAAGCTGGAGGCCGAGAAGAAAGCCGCTGCAGACGAGGCAGCCAAGCTGGAGGCCGAGAACAAAGCCGCTGCAGACAAGGCAGCCAAGCTGGAGGCCCAGAACAAAGCCGCTGCAGACGAGGCAGCCAAGCTGGAGGCCGAGAAGAAAGCCGCTGCAGACGAGGCAGCCAAGCTGGAGGCCGAGAACAAAGCCGCTGCAGACGAGGCAGCCAAGCTGGAGGCCGAGAACAAAGCCGCTGCAGACGAGGCAGCCAAGCTGGAGGCCGAGAAGAAAGCCGCTGCAGACGAGGCAGCCAAGCTGGAGGCGGAGAAGAAAGCCGCTGCAGGTGCCCCACCCCTCGGGCGGCACAGGCCATTGCCCAATCAACACACCCCGACCCATCTTAGCCCCTCTCGCACCCGCCATCTGACGAGTCCCACAGTCACCACCCACTACCACCACCGCGATCCTGGTCAACACATCAACAGTTCCAAAGGCACTTCTGATGCACGAACTTGATAGGCTACCCCCTGACTATTGACTTACCGGGGGCCTCTGATGCACGAACTTGATAGGCTACCCCCTGACTATTGATTTGCCAGCGGCCTCTGATGCACGAACTTGATAGGCTACCCCCTGATTATTGATTTACCGGGGGCCTCTGATGCACGAACTTGATAGGCTACCCCCTGACTATTGATTTACCGCCCCTGATGCACGACATTGCTAGGCTGGTGCTTGCAATAGAACGCACATCCTCTGATCCAGGTGCAGCTGAAGCCGAAGTGGAGGAAGCAGCGGAGGAGGGCGAAGAAGGAGCAGAAGCGGAGGGTGAAGGGGCAGAAGCAGGTCTGCCACTGATTGCACAACACCACTGATGATCAACCTTGATAGGCTACCCCCTAATTACTGATTCACAAAGACCCTCATAAACGAAACCATATGCCTGCACCTATAGGTCCTGCGAGTCCAGTGTCGGCGACGACGAAGGAAACGGTGGCCGAGCTGCTGGCCGGGTTCGAGTCGGACGAGGGGGCGGACGAGGGGGAGGATTGGTGGAGGACGGCGGGGCACAGGGAGAAGCCGCAGCGGGAGAAGAAGAGGAAGGCGTCCTGGGACCTGCACCGAGGGGATGTGAGAGAACTTGGTATGTAATTGCATGCGTAAGTGTTTTCTTCTGCTGCTGTGCTTCTTGAGAATTTAACTCTGATCCTTGCTGTTTGTATTCAGTTCTCGGCAAGAGGGAAAGGGGAGAGGAGCCCGCGGAGAAGTGGGCTTATGAGAAGGAGCGAAGCCCAAGCCCAAGTCCTGAACGCCAGCTTCTTGGAGAAGGCTCGCCCAGCCCCTGGCCCCAGTCGCCGGTGGTCAGCCCAACCCCGACCGACGTGTTGGTGGAGGAGGAGGAGGAGGAGGAGGAGGCAAAGAAAACGGAGGAGGAGAAGGGGAAGGAGAAGGACACCGAGACTGCGGAGGCGGAGGGTGGGCGGAAGGGGGCAGAAGCGGGGGGCGGGGGGGTTGCCAAGCAACCGGAGGGGGTCACAACGAGGACCAAAAGCACAACGAAACGCCGACTGAGGGACACGGGGGCGGCGGAGGCCAAGCAACCGGAGGGGGTAACAACGAGGGGTCAAAAACGCCGAGCCACGGACACGGGGGCGGGGGAGGAGGAGGGGCAACGGGCGGTGGTGGAGCGGCCGCATTTTGTTATGGGGAAGCACCTCCACATCGTGGAGTCCACGATTGGGGAAGGCCGGGGGGTGAAAACGAAGGTGGATATTGCGGCGGACACCTGCCTGGGGGAGTACAAGGGGGAAAGGATTGAAGGGACGGCACCGGATTGCCTGACGGGTAGGGGGGATAAGGTTTTGTGCATCAAGGGCGGGGGGGCAGATTCAAAGACTGGGAGGGGGGTTTGGGTGGACGGGGGTAAAAGGGGGAATATTCTGAGCCGTATCAACGCTCGCCCTCGCCAGGAGGATTGCGACGTGATCATCCACCTGGATGACGGTACCCCCAGGGTTTGGACCCGGCGGGACGTGAAGGCGGGTACCGAGCTGGCCATGTTCTATGGCGTAAATTACCCGTTGCCCCCTTCGCCTCCACCTGCTGATGCTGCTGACCCTGATGAACCTGCTGCAGAAGGTTCCAACCAGCCAGTTCTAACCACCCAGAACATTCTTCCCAGCGCCTCTGCCCTGCCTGCAGGGCAACTGTATGCTGATGACGGGTCCCTGGTGGGTCGCCAGTATTTTTCTTCGAAGGTGACCTACCCCAGCCAGGCCACCGTGACCCATGTTGATGGGGGGCAGTTTATTGTCAGGAAGGGGGACAGGGTGCGTCTGCTGTCGTCCGAGATGGGGGGGCCGGACTTGACACAGGTTGAAAGCCGGACCTGTTGTTTCAAGATGGACTGGCGGACGGGGAGGTTCGTCAGGCCGTTGACCACGGTCTGGGGTGACCAGGATTCTTTGGGGGGCGACTTCATCACGGCTGGGTCGCGACTTGCAGGCGTTTACCCTCCCTGGTTTTGTTACGAGTTCGAGGGGGCTGCTCCTGGGGGTGTCGTAGAAATGGTGTTTGTGGGTGGTAAGTGGGAGGTGATTTCGGTGCAGAATAGGAAGGACGTGTACGGCCAGACGGGTCAGTGGCTGCAGGTCGGAATCGACCTCAGGGGGTATGATGCGGAATACCAAGCTGCAGCGCGTGGTATCCGCCAGAAGACATTTTTTGTCCGGGCAGAGAGGGCTATGGGTGTCGACAGCCGGTGGGGGGCGACGCTGGATTGGGCTGAGTGGCGGGCGGAGCACCTGGTAGCTCCGCCTGGCAAAAAAACGATCAAGACCCAGGACAAGTCCGTGTACGAGAGGGTGAAGGACAGGGTGTATGGGCATGTCCTTTGCAGGGTTAATGGTCATGCCATTAAGCTCGTCGACGGCGGTGGAGGGACTGGGGGAGGGATGGGCCACTGCATCTCGGTTATTGCCGAGTGCAGCAAGGATTCGAGGGGCAAGTCCAGCTGGTTTCTGCTGGTCTGGGAAGCTGGAGGCTTGGATTCGCCGAGGATCAGGCGGATCTGTCAGGTGGTGGTGGACAGGGCGCTGGCTAAGATGCCTGATCTGCAGTCGCGGATCGAGCATTGGGGAAAGAGCTCGACCGTCAGCCCCCCCTGCGGCGTTGAGCCTGACGAGCCCAAGGCAAAGAGGGCTCGTGTCGATGGGGGTCCGTACCGTTGCACGTTTGCAACGGCAAATTTTTTTAAAGAGTTCATTCGTAGGGGGTCGTTGCCGGTGCAGGGAGCAGGTTTGAGGCAGCAGTTTGACGTTCGGGATCCAAGTTTTTGTTGGACAACTCTGTCCAAGTTTGTTGTTTGGGGGGGGAAATGGCAGATGAAGAGGTCTGTCCCCGTTCAGAAGGCGAAGGCTGAGGTGGAGGAGATGCTCAGCAAGGGCAATCCGACGCAGTGGCTCCTGCCACCAGAAAAGGCCGTCCCCTATCTCCCCCTCGCTCTGGTCGACTCCGACCAGTGCACCCCCCCTTTCACCTTCTGTCGGCCCGACTCCAAGGGCCGACTCAGCAGTTTTGAAGCCTTCTGGGTCCCGAACGTCAATCAGAAGCAGCTTGCAGGGGGTAGGAACTTTCGGGAGGTGGAGCGGGAAACCGAAAAGGGGGGAACCACCCAAGTTGCATGGGTGGTCTATCTCCCCGATGAGACCGCCATTGGGTTGGAGGATCAGTGGGGGGGCTCGCGCGAGGGTTCCGGTAACCCTAATTGGAAGCGCTAGAAGTTTTTCTAGTGCTTGCATTGTGAAGTGGTTTGGGCAGTGAGATGATGGCGTGTGTAGTGGCAGAGCGCATCGCCGGACCAAGACTGAGATCTGAACCCACGCATTGCAGACTCCGCGATTTTCTTCTACGGCGGGGGGGTCAGCAGACTGCTGTTTGCTTGGCAAATTTTACCCTTGATACCGGTTCCCGGACCCAGATATAATATTGAAAGGCCAGGCTCCATTTCATTCTGTTCCTTTCTCTGCGCGGTGAATTCTGTTTGACCTCCTACTGACCTCCTACCTGATACGCGCTTGTCTAGCCCTGTGACTTTCTCTTTGGCGCTATTGGGGTGTTTGTTCATTTTTTGGAGCCAAAGGGCACCCTATTTCGTCTCATTTGACCTGATCTTGACCGGATCCCAGTGCTTACTTTCCATCTGGTTTCACCAGGTGAGACAGATTGCAGGTACAGGTACTGGTTTCTGTTACCGCAGGTGTTGTTACAACACGCTATTTTTTAGCCTCAAGAGTATTATTCAGATCTACCCCATTTCGTCTGATTTGACTGGTTTGACCGGACCGAACCCTTTTCCTTTGTCCAACCTTGAGAGTAATGGCTGATACAGGCTACAAAGACACCACAGCTACAGTGCGTTTGCGTCGTTTGCTTCTTAGTTGCGTGGGTGCGGTTAAGGGAACTCGAATTTTGAACCCAAATGGGTTCAAGAGAATTATACAGACCCAACCCACGTTGTAAGTGGGCGTGAACCTTGTTCCTGACCTTAAAAACAGGTCAGAAGGGACCTGGGAAACGGCGCTGGCCAATTAGTGCAGGTAAGGCAGCTACCGAGGCTAGGGGAAGGTACGTGACGCCACAGATGTGCGGATCCTGTGTGGTCACACCCCGGGAACCTCGAGTGCCAGAGGGTCCCCCTACAGGGGGGCGATAACCAAGCTACGGCACCCTCTGGGCCGAATCCCAGCCAGCGAGTTTTGTTTCCAGGTTACCGGCCAGTTTTTATGGTTTACCCCCACGTGCTTATAAGTGTCAGTTAGCGTTGTCGTCATCAGCCTGATTCTGACTCCCCATATGTTTCTCCCGTTTAACCCAAGTGTGAACAAATGCTAGTGGATCCTTGAAAATGATGTACTGGATTCGCACATTTTACTTGCTCAATCCTTCTGCTATTGATTTGTTTCGTTCCCTTGCCTGTCGTGCGTGGGCCTGTGAATGATTCATGATTCAATCACCAATTGAGTTGATGCCCGTCGTACATCAGACGCCCCAGTGTTCCCCCCTTTTACCCCTTTACTCCCCCCTACGCTCCCCCCCCCCGGGCCCTCCCAAACCTCCCCTCCAACCCCCCCAAGCCCCCCCACCCCTCTCCCCCCTACGCCCCTCCAGCTTTTCCAACATCCTCCTCCCCCCCCCCCCCCCCCCCCGCACCCTCCTCCCATCCCGGGGCCCCCCCAATTCCCCCTCCAACCCCCCAAGCCCCCCAACCCTCCCCCCTCCCCTCCCTCCCCTCCCCCCCAGCTCAGCCCTCACCTCCCCCTCCACCCCCCCTCATCCCCCCGCATCCTTCAAGGCTGGGGAGGGCAATGTCTTGCCATACATGAGTCAGACGGTAACCTATCAAGTTCGTGCATCAGAGGCCCCGGGTGAATCAATAGTCAGGGGGTAGCCTATCAAGTTCGTGCATCAGAGGCCCTTGTTGACTCAATAGTCAGGGGGTAGCCTATCAAGTTCGTGCATCAGAGGCCCCCGGTAAATGAACAGTCAGGGGGTAGCCTATCAAGTTCGTGCATCAGAGGCCCCTGGTAAGTCAATAGTCAGGGGGTGGCCTATCAAGTTCGTGCATCAGAGGCCCCTGGTAAATCAATAATCAGGGGGTAGCCTATCAAGTTCGTGCATCAGAGGCCCCAGGTAGATCAATAGTCAGGGGGTAGCCTATCAAGTTCGTGCATCAGAGGCCCTCGTTGACTCCATAATCAGGGGGTAGCCTATCAAGTTCGTGCATCAGAGGCCCCCGGTAAATCAATAATCAGGGGGTAGCCTATCAAGTTCGTGCATCAGAGGCCCGTGGTAAATCAATAGTCAGAGGGTAGCCTATCAGGTTCGTGCATCAGAGGCCCTGGTAAATCAATAGTCAGGGGGTGGCCTATCAAGTTCGTGCATCAGAGGCCCCCAGTAAATGAACAGTCAGGGGGTAGCCTATCAAGTTCGTGCATCAGAGGCCCCTGGTAAGTGAATAGTCAGGGGGTAGCCTATCAAGTTCGTGCATCAGAGGCCCCCAGTAAATGAACAGTCAGGGGGTAGCCTATCAAGTTCGTGCATCAGAGGCCCCTGGTAAGTCAATAGTCAGGGGCTGGCCTATCAAGTTCGTGCATCAGAGGCCCCCAGTAAATGAACAGTCAGGGGGTAGCCTATCAAGTTCGTGCATCAGAGGCCCCTGGTAAATCAATAGTCAGGGGGTGGCCTATCAAGTTCGTGCATCAGAGGCCCCCAGTAAATGAACAGTCAGGGGGTAGCCTATCAAGTTCGTGCATCAGAGGCCCCTGGTAAGTGAATAGTCAGGGGGTGGCCTATCAAGTTCGTGCATCAGAGGCCCACAGTAAATGAACAGTCAGGGGGTAGCCTATCAAGTTCGTGCATCAGAGGCCCCCGGTAAGTGAATAGTCAGGGGGTGGCCTATCAAGTTCGTGCATCAGAGGCCCCCAGTAAATGAACAGTCAGGGGGTAGCCTATCAAGTTCGTGCATCAGAGGCCCTTGGTAAATCAATAGTCAGGGGGTGGCCTATCAAGTTCGTGCATCAGAGGCCCCTGGAAAATCAATAATCAGGGGGTAGCCTATCAAGTTCGTGCATCAGAGGCCCCATGTAGATCAATAGTCAGGGGGTAGCCTATCAAGTTCGTGCATCAGAGGACCCATGTAGATCAATAGTCAGGGGGTAGCCTATCAAGTTCGTGCATCAGAGGCCCTTGTTGACTCCATAATCAGGGGGTAGCCTATCAAGTTCGTGCATCAGAGGCCCCCGGTAAATCAATAATCAGGGGGTAGCCTATCAAGTTCGTGCATCAGAGGCCCTGGGTAAATCAATAGTCAGAGGGTAGCCTATCAAGTTCGTGCATCAGAGGCCCTGGTAAATCAATAGTCAGGGGGTGGCCTATCAAGTTCTTTGCATCAGAGGCCCCCAGTAAATGAACAGTCAGGGGGTAGCCTATCAAGTTCGTGCATCAGAGGCCCTTGGTAAACCAAGAGTCAGGGGGTAGCCTATCAAGTTCGTGCATCAGAGGACCTTTGTGAATCAATAACGGGGGTTAGCCTCTCACGTTCATCTCTCGTTGTAGACATGTCCATCTTAATGCTTTTGCTCTGCGCAATCTGCGATGTCGGCTGGAGCCTTGTGGGGCTGACCATAGTCCTTTGTGGTCTCGTTTCGGCCGCTGTTGTTCTCTCCCTTCTCCATCGGAGGCATCGTAGACACCACCAACGGCGGCGAAGACGCTCACCGTGTCAACTACTCCACAAGGGACGATGTGCGAGGAAGGAGATCCCCATTTTCGTGGCACTCCCCGACAGAACCCTCGTTCTGTGTGTGCCTAAGGATATCAGTGAGGCTGCCATCTCAGATCTGGTGAGGATCATCACTGGTGTGCCCGTTCATGATCAGCGAATTTGTAGAGTTTCACGCAGAACCGGTGACTGGGTCCGTAACGAACGGGTTCTTGTCCTGTTTCGTCTCCGCGGTGGTGTTGCATGGAACTGCATCCCGCTGCAGGATCAAACCGCAGACTTCCTTCGAACCAACTTTTGGTCCCTCCACACGTCCATGGGCCACCCTACCCCCGCCCAGATGACCTTGCTTTTTGAGGGTGTATATGACGATCCATTTTGTGCGACCTTGAGATCTGTTTCTTCATCAATGTTGGACAACGTCAAAACGGAACCCGCGGAAGTGGCAGTTTCATCCAGACCTGCCCCCGTAAGAAACCCCCCTGCCATCCTATCTCCAACCCCGGCATCTGACTCGGGACCCACGGAATCTACGGATCCGGCCCCCTTAATTAAGCATGAGTTTAGTGCCGCCCAGTCACCGCGTTCTGATCCTAAACCTCATCTCGACATCCCCCCCCGCAAACGCGTGAAACGCGAAGCCCATTGTCCCTCCGAGCACTCCCCCCGACGTGGAGACGAGGTTGGCTGCACCTTCCGGTCCCACACCGAAGCTGTTGCATACCTGAATAAGATTCGGGGGGAGTTGGCAATACATAACAGCGTTACCAGCAAGTCTGCAGGGGGGAGTAATTGGGCACGTATTGGTTGTCGCATTTGGGGACGCCTAAAACAACACGGGCCCCTAAAGGAGACCAGTAGAGCACGCCCAGAAAAGCATCCCCGGCCTCTCACGAAGTCTGATTTGTGTCCATATGGTGCAACGCTAACCCATGATGCTGGCACGGGCCTGTGGAAGCTAACCGAGTGTAATTGGGACCACTCTGACCATTGGTGGCCTGACGAGGAGGAGGCCCCCCCACTGGACAAATCAGCCCTCCCTGATGAGCTCTGGCACGACATTGAGCGGGCGTATGAGCACCGTGAAATGCCGGGGCAAATTCTTATAAATTTGAGGAAGAAATATAGCGAGGACGCGTACCCAGCAATCAAAGGGTTTTCAACCCAGCACATCCAAAATTTTTTCAAGTCCATCGAACGCAAGATGGGCCCAAATGATCTTGCACGTTTGATTAACCACCTGAAAATGCTCAAACAGGCAGATCCTGCCTGGTATTTCAATCATGAAGCCCCTGACCCAGTCACTGGTGTTGTACGAAGATGGTTTTTTATGACGCCAGAGCAAGTAAAAAACGCCAGAAAATATGCACAAGTCATTTTTGAAGACTACACGTACAAATCGAATCGGTACGGCGAGGCATTGGCCCTGTTTTGCGGTATCAACGAACATGGCCAAACCCTTCTCCTGGCTCAGGGCTGCATGCCAAGCAGTGAAAATGCAGAGGATTATGAGTGGCTCTGGCAGGAGTGGATAAAGGCAACCGGTTGTGCACCCCGCGTTTTGTTCAGTGATGCTGCATACGCCCTCTTGGGGTCCGTTCCCAGGGTTTTCCCCCCGGACCAAACTGCTCACTTCCTCTGCCTTTTTCACATTTACAAAAATCTTACCGAAAACTGCCGAAACTCCCTCGAGCAACACGATTTCACTGCTCTTGAGAGCGCCATCCGACAGGTTCAGGAGTGCCCAGATAAGGACGCTGCTGATATTCTCTGGCGCAAAATTCTGGAGGACCCCCGCTGGAAAACTGTCAAGGACTACCTTGGAGTCAGATCCCCCCTACATCGTCTTGACCGTTGGTGTGTTGCATGGCAGGTAGAAGTTTTTACCTTCGGCTGCAAGTCCACACAGAGGGCTGAGTCTTTGAATTGCCGCATAAAGCGCCACCTAACCACAAGAAAAGGTTACTACCACATTTTTTTATCTGTTTTGCACTTGCTCTCCAAGGAGGGCTATAAACTTGAATATACTGAAATGGTGAATCAGCGGCACGCCAATCACCAAATAGCTAACCAGACCTTCCCATTCTATGTCAAGTTCGTTTCAGGCAAGGTGACAAGCTGGGCGTTTGATAGAATGCTCCAGCAGATGAATGCTTCAACTGCGTACCTCGTGTATGAGTATGACATGTCCAGGGAGGCCCAATATATAGTTGCTAACAGGGCGGCACCCTTATGGAACTATGATCGACAGTGTCACGATTCACTTGAGACGGAGTTGGTAGACCTACCTAGATTCTGTGCGATCTCCAATCGTGTGCACCAAATCCAAGGCAAAAATATAGTTTATGAGGTAAAGCGAAGTGAATCCAGCTGCACTTCGCGTTACATGAACTGTCCACATTATGTTTGTCTGTTCGAGCCATTGGCTGAGGATGGTGCCTATACGAAGTTTTGGTGTAGTTGTGGACTTGCTGTCCGAGTCGGGCATCCATGTCGTCACTATTTTGCTGTTTTGCATCATCGGTCATCTTCAGTCGGCTTCCATCTTGGGTTGTTCAATCCAATTTTTATTTTAAAACAATTTCAGACTGCAACTCAGGTCCTTGTCAGTGCCAAATGCAGCAGCCAACGCCTCCCCCTACCCACAGTGCAGGTACCCGTGGCAATCCATGCTACAAACGATGACATTATATTGACCGACATCTCCTCGTGGGCTGATTTGCCAGCCAGAACGAAACGCGAGCAGATTGTCCGCTCCCTTGGGAACCTGCAGTCCCGGATGCGTCAATATATAAATAATGTGGATCGAGTGGCAACTCATCTTTCCGACCAGGGACAGGATGCAGGGGCCTTTCTCGAAGAAGAGGAGAGGCTACTGAACCAATTTGTGGACATGCGAGCCTCCTCCACACAGGTCCATGTGGCAGGTGCACAAGCACCACGACCTGTTCCCCCGCCGGTGGCCGCCAAGCGAACCGTGCAGCCAACTGTCAGGAAGGCCGCTAAGCGAGGGGATGGTCCAAAGGGTGCTACAAAGGGAAGAGGTAGGGGTCAGGGTAGGGGTAGCGGTCCGCCGCTGAAGGAAGAGCTGAATGCTGCCCTTGAGCTTTCAGATGCGCTAACCACCGTGAATCAGGCTCCGGGGGGCCTGAGTGCGCAGCAGGCCGCGTATAATGATCAATTGCATGCACACATTCACAATATGGTTGACTCGGCTGACTCGGTTGATACTCGCTTGGCTCAGTTGTATGCTCGGGCTGCATGTGGGGAACAACTTTCGCCAGCTGAGTTGCATCAGTGTAAGCAGCTTTGGGAGTGGCGGGCTCAAGTGTCGAAGAACTAAGGACATTTCAAATTTCAAGTCTGAGTTTATGTTCCATGCCTTCACGGTTCGCCTGTGTAAGGTTGGGTTATGCCTCCATGGCCCCCAGTTTTGAGCTACGGCTCCACAATGTATACTACTTTCATCATCGGGAAGCACATCTCTTGCACATTGTTTTACACATTCTTTTGCACATTGCACAAAAAAAGATGGAACAATGCTTTCTTCGTGCCAAGTGTGCAAGGGCAGGTGAGGGACGGAATTTCCAGTGACAACAATAGTGTGCAAGTCGATGGTCCCTCCAAGTGAAAAGCCACTCCCTCCTACTCATTTTCAACTCCCTCCTACTCACACACAAGTGTCCCCCCACCGATCCAGAGTTGAAAATGAGCAGGGGGGAGTTGAAAATGAGTAGGAGGGAGTTGAAAATGAGTAGGAGGGAGTGGATTTTCACTTGGAGGGAGTTGAAAATGAGCAGGGGGGAGTTGAAAATGAGTAGGAGGGAGTGGATTTTCACTTGGAGGGAGTTGAAAATGAGCAGGGGGGAGTTGAAAATGAGTAGGAGGGAGTGGATTTTGACTTGGAGGGAGTTGAAAATGAGTAGGAGGGAGTTGAAAATGAGTAGGAGGGAGTGGATTTACCAGTAAGGTATCGTTCCCCTATCTGGTGATAAAATAATGCAATTATTTTATAAATTTGGGCTGCAGAACGGTTCAAAACATCCTTGTTGCTTATGCGCGACAGCGCGCTGGTAGATGCGGCGGCTGGGAGAGGGCCCCGGCCGCCACGGACCACTGAACCATCTGTATAGAAGTGCGTACCCCCTCCTGGAGCAAGTGGGGTAGATTTTTTGGGTCTGAAAGGCAACGAAAATATGCAACAGACTCGGAATCCAAATCCGCACAAACTGATGTGACGGGAAAATCGTAAAATTGTTACTAAAAAATCGACTTTTTAGCAGCAGGCAAATCCCGACTATGGCGCCGGTCGAACTGTCGATATTTTTCGAATCGTCGAAAATTGAATCTCATTGTCCGAATTTGAACATAATTAATTTGACATAAGCAATAATTGATTCCTTATTCACAACTTCACAACTGATGAGCAACATGTATTCTTTGGTTTCAGCTTTAGAGTTAAGAAAAAATCAACTCATCGGTTCCAATCTTGTAGAAACGGAAAAAATTTCCGAGAATGGAAAATGTTGCACGAAGGGTATGAAATTTCTTGTTATTCATTCAATCGGTTTGTTATGGTAATTTCGCATGGCGGTTGTGCGATGCACTGAGCACTTTGGAATGCAAAAGCAAGCCTTTGCATGGTTTTGGATTCTGCACATTGCCAAAGTACAAATGATGTCACCTTTAGCATTGTTTTGCGACATCGAAGTGTGTTACAACATTCTTAAAATTTTTCGTACCATTGTACATTGTAATGTAAAGGTGCAAAAGGCTAGAAGTCGTCCAGTAATCGTAGTTCCGCTCCGAGCAATCAAATATTCTTCATTCAGGCATTCAGGTGCAAGTATAACAAAGCCACTAGAGTAAAAACTATCGAACATCGAAGCCATCGAGCAGCAAGGAGAACAAGCAAGGATAGACCTGTGTTTTAGGAACGTTTTGTTAGAAAAAAAGTGAAATGCTCGAAATCTTGGTTAAAATGATATTATGTCTTTGTTTATGTTTCCATTATCTTTTTGTATGTGCACTAGCTGTCTCAAACAACCTACTATCGCATGCAAAGCTATGATACGTGACTTGGGCACAGAAAAATAAATATTGTAGGCAGAAATATCCAAAGTTGGAAAAGTAGGTCGCCAAAGACCGTTTTTGCGACAATGTTTGTTGTTTCTGGATTTCATGCTCAAAAAGTAGACTCAATGCTTACCCATATGGCAGAGTTGAGAATGGAGACCTAGCCCATAGAAAATCTCTGCATGGGAGCCGAAGACAATGCAAAGGTTAATTTGGTATTTTTAAACGTGCTTGTAGCAAAAGGCAAAGCATTGGTGAAAATTACAAGTTTTCTTTGGCAACTACTGTGCTACAAATGTGGGTTTTCATCGAGGCTCGTATGTTTGTTACTAAACTCCTTCTTCAGCTAGCAAGGAAACAGATACATGTAGATAGCAAACATGGAGCCGGTTGGGGGGGCGTAAAGAGCAATCGGTCACTGCTACCATAATGCCGAGGGCGAATGAGTTGCGCTTTGCTGAAAAAATGCAGTTTCGCTGTTTTTTGTAGCCTTCAATCAGAAACATTGTGTCGAAACATGTTGTCTTTTCCACAGCAAAGTAAGGTAGGTCATTGTATCAAAGTGTGCAAAACGGAGTTACGAAACATTGCATTCAGATCGTTGAACTTCATGTTTGCCAAAGTAGGGTTGTTTCGAACAATTTTGAACCGCGAAACAGCTATTTTTTCAATATTTTTATCGTTTTTGCACATTTTGAGCCCAGAAGAGAGGCCTGTCTGAGACCAAACGATGAAAGGATATGCTAGGCTTGGTTGGGGGGGCGCGTAGCGTCCCGGCAACCAAGCCTAGCCATGTAACATGCATCAAACCTATCTTTTTTTCTTAGAATTGCTTAATGTATGAAGTAACCATGCCTATACATATGTAAAGGGGTCGCATACTTCAATGTTGCCTTCATTTTCTTCATCTTCTTCATCTAGATAAAATTTTTCATCCTTAGTGTCGGTTTTACACTTTAAAAAATCTTGCTGGCTAACTAGAGCCACATACATGCATAGAAAAAAAATTGCTTCTATTCACGAAGGCTACAATTGTCTAGGGCTGCCTTTCTAATCTATGCTTCTGAGCTAGGACTCAGCTTTGATGCATTTGCCTGATTACGCTAGTAGGTAGGCTATACCTCGTTTAGATGGTGTTGCATGCATTGTGAGCATGGACTCTTTTTTTATAACTATACCCCTAGGTTTAGCTACAAAATTCTTCATGGTTCCACCGAGAATGATTCGAGCCTGCTTCTCCCCTTCCGCCCTCCCTTGTTGCCTTTTAGCAGAAGATCAGTTGCAGTAGATCAGTTGCAGTCGTTTTTTCGGTTGTCGTAAATGCGCGTGTCGCCTGTTCGTGCGCAGTCTTTCGCAGTCTGCTAGGGCCGCAGTCTGCATACCGTCACCGGGGGAGGTAGTCCCTTACCGGATTACTTCGCCATGCGGGGCCCTCTGCGGCAGGCCCGGCAGCTTCTGTGTGCTAAATGTGATAGGGGTCCTAAATGTACCGGTACATTGCCTTCCAAATGTACCGCCCAATGTGACACCAATCTGATCAATCATTCAAATCAACCATTTGAACCGGTTCCATTTCAAGGATGGCAAAAGTAAGCATGGTGGAGGGAGGGATGGACCAAATCAAACCATTTGAAGGAATTCCACTTGAATGATGGCCTGCTGGAGGGAGGGAGGGACAAGTGCAACCAAATGAAACCAATTCTGACCAATTGAATCTAATCAGGGCACGTGGAGGTGGAGGCAAGGGCAGAGGGAAGGGACAACCAGCAATCTGAGCATGACCTACAAGCGCGAATAGCTTACAGGGCCGAGTGCTCACTATCTCACTATCCTTGGTTGCTAGCTACTGGTTTCTACAATTTGTTTCGGCACAGTGTTGCCGTCCATCGCTACGTCTATGGACCTATGTAACCTGCGGTTCACGGTGTGTGTATGGTGTGTGTATGTGTGCACATGTACATTCGTGGTACAACGGTTATGGAAGCACGGCGCACACAAAGTCGGCAATGCATCAAATGGCTAAATCCCGATTCGCATCAAAAGAGGCTAAAAGGCTTTTATTGGGAGTATCCATATTTCAACGCGAAAAATAACTTCACTATCTTGGTTTGCGCCTTTGACATGCCACAATTTGTGGCACAAAGCCTCAAATAGCAAAAAGAAAAGCGCTGTGGACTAGATTTCATTTGTACAGTAAAACCCCTATCACATTTAGGCGATATCCGCAGCCTGTGATAGATTGCGCGCTCCAATGTGCCGGCCTATCGGCCGTCACATTGGGCGCGCAATCTACCACAGGCCGCGGATATTGGATATAGAATGTGACTCCTCATCCCTGTTTGCAGAATCCCCCTCTTGGCTGTAATTCTCACTACCGTGCCCCCGACTAATCTATTCCCCACCCTCCCTTGTTGCGCTGGTTACAGCCAATTCACATTTGTTTTTATTACCGCACCAAAATTGTGCCACCGACACCCATTGCGAACCAAGGGTAGGATCATCGGTAGATGTGGCACCCGCTCCTGGCCCAAAGTCTCAGGTATGTGCCTAGTTTGGAACGTGCCGGCATGGATCAGAAATTGGAACCACAATATAGCTGACAAATGGTGTGTTGGAGAGCTGAAGGACTTTAATGTAAAACTATTCCAAATCAAGGCAATGTTCCCGTCCGTGTCCCGACAAGGGGTGTGGGACGCCATAATTGAACTTGATACGATAAAGTCATGCAGGGCGACGTGGACAACGGGATGAAGGTCGGGAAATGCGGTTCGCCATGAATAAATAGGACTTTAAAATTGGACGGGGTGGGATCGGGAGCTCTAGAGTTCCTTCACGGAACCAAAACAGTTTTGGAGGTTTGATATATTTCCACTATGATTTCTTTCTGGTGGCGAAAGCCGTGTTTGAGCAGATTCATGGCATCGCGATATGGGGTACCTCGGTGCCTTGGTGTCATTTTTCAAAACATATGCGTGTGTCACTTTTCAAATCAAGAGGCAGTCGTCCCAAATAGGAGGCGCTGTGGTAAAAGTAGGAGGCAACTGTCAAAACAAGAGGCACGGACACGAGCCGGCTATCAAAACAGGAAGCAGAACGCCAAGCAGCTCCCTCCCTCCTTGTGTTCACTACCGCGCGTGCCTTTGATTTTTTTGCCTTGCATTCACCATGCCTCCAAAAGCATGAGGAATACCACCACGTCCCCATGAGAAAAACCTTGCATAGGTGCAACCGAGGGCATATGCATAGACTTTTGCCCAAAACACCAAACGGTGCCTCCTATTTTGCGTGCTATTGGACAAGAGGCAAAACAGGAGGCAAACAGGAGACGAAACAGGAGGCTGGCCTCAAGAAATGACAGAACTCCCTAGAATATAGGTGGGTACATTGCCCTAATGCCTACTCCGCGAGCACAAATTTTGTTCACAGGATTGCCGCTAGCTCCCAAGGGGCCTTAGCGAATTCACCCATGTTAGCTGCCTCCATAGCCTAGTGATTTCAGAGACAAAATAAAAAACGGAGATATGGCGGTGCCACCATAGGTATGTAGACCTCGTTAGCTTCCACCACCGTTACCTGTGCTTGCAAAAACTTCCACGTCCACCCGGTGATCAAGACTTGGGATTGAAGTCACTCGAGGGCAACCCCCCAATAATAAGGGTGCTAGCGCTCGTCGTGAAAAGGTTCTTGCGAGGCAAGATGTGCAACGTGTGCAGCGTATTTGGTTGGTGTAGCCCCACCGGTACTAGTCCCAAATGTGCGCGTTCCAAAATTTCCATGCCCCCTCAAGTGCGCAAGGAATGACAACACTCCTTCTTTAGTTTTGCTTACCGACGCATGACCCACCATGAGCACCTCCGGGGACCCACAAGTTTCAGAAGTTGTAGAGACAAAGGGGTCCGACTCTTCCTTCAAGATCAATCCTCGTTCGAGTATGGGCCAAAGTAAGAACGATGTCGCCACCTGCCAATTTTACGGATGTGGTCGAAAGTTTACATCGCTTTTGACGCCTCATAGTTGCAAACGATGCTGGTATGCGATGTGTTGCAATCCTGTACCACGAATGGGCTTGTTGCGCAAAGACTTGTGTAATAGCTCATCTTACGTCCCGAAAAAGTAGTGTCATTCCCGTTGCACTTTGTCCCCAAGTGCCAAGCATGTCTCTTTCATGCTTGTGTCTTAGGATGGTGTGCTGCTGGTTTCACGCAAGCAACAAGGCTTGGCTAAACGCCGATGGGGAGTTGATTGACAAGTTTGATGCCCATGGTGTGTAGCGGCATGTGGCCAAGCACGTGGTCAAAGTCGATGTGCATCCGAGATTCGACGTTATAAAGACACCAATTAGACGGTAGCGATTGCTGGCTCACACGTGGGTCTGGGTGTGGGTGTAACGTGTGTGTCGGCGAGCATGCATAGGGTTTCATCAATGTTCTGGAAATAATTCAACAAGAAGGGGCCCTGCTAGTGCTATGTATGACATTTGGTTTCGCCACAACCCGTCTCGTACCAAGCTTTATGCTAAGTTCAGTGCAGTGCGTCCGCCTGTTTTTCGTTGGTTGGCACATGCAGAAGTATTGCGGACACGGTACATGGACAACATGTACCTAGTTCCGTGCAATGAAGTGATTTGTTGGAATATTACACCACACAGTGTACCATATAAAAATGAAATGGGAACCTAGTGCAGAGTCGGTTGACTCTTGTGATGCACGCCTGCACTAATGCCACGGTGTGATATCACCATGAAGGGAGTGCCCATGGGGAGGGGGGAGAGCCCCGTGGACACAATTTGGTCTCGCTGGCCGGCCGCTTGGTCACCGAAGTGCCCCACACTGTTAGCATCCATGATTCGCGCCCTGCCTTTGAAATCCTGTCGGAGGGATGGATCTACGCTAGCCCTCACCACCAATTTACGCACCGTGGTCCAGGGATGTGGTTACAAGGGGTACCCCTAGCGCTGGTGGTGGGCGCCCTTTCGTAATTCCTTGAAACGATGCCGTCTGCTGACCCACGTGCCCCTATATGTCACCAAGCAATGGTATGAGCAAGGACGACAATGGGCAGGGCAGGGAGGGGCACTACATTGAACTGTTAGCATAAAGCTTGGTAGGAAAGGGGTTGCAAAGACCCTGTGTTGTGATTTGACAGGTTCCATATTTTTGAGTTGTTGAGCCGTGCTCGCTTGCTGTGATTGTGTTGCACCGAGGTACTTGTCAAGGTTATGCGGATGGCATACTCTTCGCCACATTTTACAAGTACCTCCCACCCCACACAACCGCTTGCTTGGCATCCTACTTCCATTGCACACATTTCCATCCGGACGTCAAACATCTATGTGCAAATGGCCAAGGTGGTTTGGGGGCGCTTTGGTCCATGGAATTTCGAAGGCAACAGGACGCTGGTCCATTATGGATGTTATTTGGAGGGGCCACCTTTGCACAACAAGACACCACACTTTCCTTACCGTTAACACCGCCTGCCACGAATTCGACACCAACAACCGTGGACGTCCTCAAGGACCGCCTTGGTGTTGACCAACAGGTTTTGGATGGTATTGGGTAACCGACGCCAACTAATCCTGGTTGATGCTTGCCTCTCTATCCTTCTTTCCGTGGACCTACCAATTCATCTCTGTTCGATAGGGAATCCTGCAGACCCTATAGGTTCCAAGCAGCACCGTGTATGCGACAACTGCTACAAGCTCTCCACGGACCTCCAGCCGCAGAGTGGCGTTGAGCTTCCAGCTTCTCAAGGGGAGGAGGTGCATACTGAGCCTTCAAGCACCATGACGTCTCGAGGTAGCTGGGCCCAGCGCCCGTCTATTGTATCCTCTGTCCTGGATGCTGGTATCACGAGCATCACGGCGGGTATCACAGCCCCTTTGATGTGGCTGGGAGGTGTGCCCATATCATGCATTTTGCGATTTCACACTACATGGCTACAAAGGTGCCACGCCACAATACATTACCACACACCACTGTCCCCTGGTATTCACCCACAAAGTATGTGTGAATGCTGATTGGGATCGGCATTGGGGTGGTTGTTTGATCATACCGATGGCCGATGGCCTACGCATGCCTCGAGGCCTTGCACCAGATCAGGTGTTGATCATGAAGCTTGCGGTATCCTGCTAGAGGCACTTTGTGGTTGCCGAGGCCATTTTTTGAGATACAGTGGGATATTCCCCCGCCCACACGAAATTGGTTGCTGTGGAGTCCCACGTTTTTTTGTTTGGGTGTCCTGGTCTTGCAAGATGCCCCAATTGTAAGTCTAATTTGGCCCTCCACAGAAAGCAACAGATAACCAATGGGTCCTCTTTGGTTAGGGTGTGTGCCTGCAATTACCCACAGGCCCGCATGATGTGCAGGTGGACTGCGAATGGGACAAGTGGACCCCCACTTACTCCCCCAATGCCGACAACTTGGTGAAAACATTCATGCCCTCACTAGCACTGGAGTCGCTATGGAATGCCAGTGTTGTACACTGTGTCCTGCTCAATCTCAGGAAGCCGTCCCGAAAGAGGTTCCTGACGAGGTACTCCCTGCAGTGAGTAGAAGTTTGAACAGTGGGTATAGCAATGGAAGGAAGCATTTCAGTACACGCGTACACCCACGGGCACACGTACCCATGACGACGTGCAGGGTAGGTAGGGGAGCAGACGTGAGCTAGCCCAAGCCCAGATGCAGTG
>CAXIWF010000329.1:0-17501 GCA_964036045.1 Eutreptiella sp. 'Long Island Sound 2002' | reverse complement strand
TAACCCCCTTGACCTTCCCGCTTAGAATCTGACTTGCTATGAAATTACCATGTTGTGTCTTCAGCAAATACTTGGAGGCACTTGAACACTTCGCGACAAATGGCTTTCGCCGGATACACGTATTTACGCGCTCTCTTTAGTAGTGTATGCTTGTACTGTATGTGCATTACTGTAACGATGATAAAAGGTACATGTAACTTCTACTGCTCCCAGCAAGGAAGAATGAAGTGACGGATCTACGCAGCGCCCAGTGGCTAAGCTCTACCCTGTCGAATAGACCGGTTGCATATATCCTTAGAGACCTTTTGTTGGATGCAATAGACATCCTACATAATATGAACATATTATGTTCAATTTGTTTTTAGTGATATGCTGATACTACAATAATAATAATAATAGTAATAATAATTATAACAATAATTATAATTATAATTATAATCAGTTTTGCCCATTTATCTGTGTGCGCGACGGATTGAAATGCCATTCGGTGACGTGCGCGTGGCGACATTCAGCCGCTGGCAAGAATTAGGAGATCATGGTAATTTATTTATTAACATGCCTGACGGCCGAGTTTAATCAACTCGTACGCACCACCACGCACGCGCGTGAGATAATCAGCATAACTACAAGTAGGGGCGGGAGCAGGCACGCCACAGCGGTTCCAAAATACAGTGACGCGCCTATCCCTCCCTCCCTTCCACACACACAAGGGGGACCGAAAGTGCGTTCCGCAGCACGCCCAGTGTCTACCGGTACCTAATACTCCCAATGTATTTGCTTGTGCAGAATTATTAAATCTACTCTTGGGCCCACCGTAATCTTATAAAACCCACAATGCCTAATATATCATACTTTAACTGACAAGGTGCCACGATAAGGCATTAATAACTTGTCTTGTACCCTCCAGCAACATCAGGCTGGACAAGACAAGAATAATAAGCCTAGCAGTCCCGCTCACCACCCCCACCACGCAGGTGGCGGAAGGGAGACTGGTCGTAGGAGTCGTTGAGCGCATCCGCGTCCTAGCAGTCCCGCTCACCACCCCCACCACGCAGGTGGCGGAAGGGAGACTGGTCGTAGGAGTCGTTGAGCGCATCCACGTCCCTCGATCCGCGCGCTCCGCCTGTGCCACTGGTGTATTCGCCGAGCAAGCCCAGCAGGCTATCAGAAGAGTCTTCGTCTTCCATGGATATGTTAAAGGTCGGGGTCGTCTCGGACTCGAAGGACTCATCCTGCAGCTGCTGCCCCTTATGCTGCTGTTGGTGCTGCTGTTGTGAATAGACAGCGGTAGGTGGGGCAGGCGGGTGGAAGCTCAAGTGCATGCCATCGATGGCAGCAGTGATGGCAGATGCCTGGGCAAGCGCATCGCCTGTAGAGTCCCGAGCGAGTCCGTCATGCCCGCTGCGCCGTCCAGGCCTTTTCGCACTAGTCGGGGACTGGGAGGCCTGCAGCTGCTCGTGATCTTCGTGGTGAGTCTTGCGCGCGGCAACGTGGTAGTGTTGGAAAGCATGGTAGCTTCCTTCACGCCCGCTCGAGAGCTGCTGTTGTTGCTGGTGAAGCTGGTGCTGCATGGTGTGCGTGAGAGTGGAAGCGAAGGTGCTCGTGGACGATGATAGCTGCTGCTGTCGCTGCCCAGCTGGACTGCTACCACAACTGCCACCACCGCTGGCCTGGCAACCGCTACCGCTGCTGTTTCTGCCGGGAGGTGTTCTACGGGGAGGAGTCAGTAGCTCTTCAGCACTGCTACTGCTTCTCCCTGGACTGCGGCGGTCAAGGTCAGATGAACCATGGTTTCTCGGTGGCGAGTGCTCATTGGCCAGGGCCAGGGCTGCGTGGTGCGCGCGTGCTGCCTGCGCTGCCTGTGCGACGGCTGCAGAGGAGGCGGCCACTGCATCGGCCGAGGCCATAAGATCCTCGAAGGAAGAAGAATAGGAGGAGGAGACTGCCGTTGTGCTGGTCCGGGGACGAGATCGAGCTGGCGATGCTGTGGGGCTGGGGCTGGCTGAGTTGGAGCTGCGATCAAAGTCAGAAGCTTCAGCACTCTGCTGGGCATGCAGTTGCTGCAAGATGCTCTGCTCGGTGGGTCTGCGGCTGCTCATCGCGGTCACAGCCCTTCGTGGGGCCGACTGCTGCTGCTGCTTTTCAGACAAGACTTGCGGGAGCGCGGCAGCTGGCCAGTCTGGTAGCAAAAGAGAGCCTTCGAGCACGCTTCCCGGAGGCGCCCCAGCAGGAGAACGCGCCCCCGCTGTGGTGTGATCGGGGCCTGTAAGTGGACGCGAAGGGCTGCGCACTCTGACCACATGTTTCGGACGGGCACCAGTCTGAGAGCCAGGGCGCTGAGAGGGACTGTGCGAGGAGGAGGAGGAGGAGGAGGATGAGGAGAGCTCCTCTGGGAGAACAGAGAAACGCGGAGAAGTGGTATTTGTTGCCTCCGAGGCAGATGCCGAAGCATGGGTAAAGGCAGAGGCAGGGGCAGCAGTACTGGACTGCCCACCATTCCTGCTAGCTTGGACGGTGCCAATACCGGTGCTAGTGTTAGGGGTGGGGACGGCGGCGGAGCGGAGCCGAGAAGCAGCCGTGCTGCGCGCGTAACTATGCGCCGCCCCGTCCATGGCTCGCTCCCCAGCGTAGGGATGCGCCGCCCCGTCCATAGCTCGCTCCCCATCGTAGGGATGGGCCGCCCCGTCCATAGCTCGCTCCCAATCGTAGGAATGGGCCGCCGCCGCAGTAGCAGCTCCCCTTCCCACCCCTGCAGCGCGCCGGTCTCCTCCGTGCACCTCCTCGTGCACCTCCTCGTCAGCACCTGCACTCCGGGGCTGTTGTGCCTCCCGCCGCCCCCCTCGCGCTTCCCCAACCGAGACGGAGACGCGCAGCAGCTGTAGCCAGCGCTCTTTGTAGCGCCGCATCGCGCCCAGCACCATGCGCACTACAGCGCGTAGAGCCGCCTCCCGTCCGCGATGCACCCTCCGGAAGCGCTGCAGCAGCAACACCGCACTCTCATTCTGCTTCTCCATCGATGGCTGTTGTAGCTGTGGCTGTGGATGCGGTCTCTGAAGCGACACCCGTTTCTGCTGCTGCTCTTCCAGAAAAGAGTCGAAAAGCAGGCTGAAGTAAGCAGCAGCATCAGGGTTCATAAAGTCTTCGTGGGCGGCAAGCAGCACTGGCTGCTGCTGAGACTGCAGCTGGGAGGAAGAGGAGGAGTTGTTCCAGGGAGCGCGGTGCAGAAGCATGTGCAGCTGGTGGTGTTTTTTGCCAATCCTCGACACCAGCACATTAACTGCATCAGACACCAGTCGAGCGCCTCCTCGATGATGTCTTCCCGGGCTGCCACTGCTACCCACGCTCGCAGCGTCACTGGCATCGAACGATATTGAGCCTAAGCCCAGGGCAGCGGTCCGGTCGGGTGAGGGAGCTGGGGAGGTCGAGGAATAAGAGGGCTGGGACAGGGCAGCTAGGTTGCGGAAAAGCACCACTAGCACCTCGTACAGCTCCAGCGACGCCTCAACGATCTCTTCGTGCCATTCGCTAACGTCAACGGTTTGTTCCCCTTGTATCGAACTGCCGACTGCATCAGTACTGTGAGCTACAGCCGTAGATGGGCCGCCCTCAGAGGCGATGATAACGAGCTGATGTTCGACATTCTCTTTATTCCCATTGTCATCCACACCGATCTCCCTCAGGGCTGCGCCATGCTGTACTTCCAGGGGCAATGGCTGGGGCTGGAGGCGGCGCGGGGGCGACTGGTCTTGCTCACTCTGCGAGGCCTGCGGATAATCCACTTCGTCTACTAGGCGCCCCAGGTCCTGGTCGAGGTCCTGGTCGAGGTCCTGGTGGAGATCGTGTTGTTCTGCCCCCCGCAGCCGCTGCAGATGGCGGCGGTGCTTGGCAGGGGTGGTGGAGCTGCGCAACAGCTCAGTCACGAACACGTGCAGCGAGTCCAGTTCCTCGCTCTTCTGCTGCAGCGCCTCCTCTGCCATGGAGGCTGCCTGCTCAGAGCGCTGCAGGTCGCGGCGCAACTTGTCAATGTCCATCTCCTGCTGCGCGCATCTGCTGCCGGCCCGCCGCTCGATGTCCAGCACTCGTAGCTGCAGCTGCTTGTAGCGCATCTCCGCTTCGCCCACCATGCGCTCCATGGCTGTGCGGGTGTGTTGGTGCTCGCCCTCCCGCCGTTCAGCCTCCACCAGCACCTCCTGCTGCGTCAGCACCGTGCCGCGCAGCTCATCCAGCTGCAGACGTAGGCTCTCGCACACCCTCTCCTTAGCCTCCAGGCGCTCCTCCTGCAGCTGCAGCTGCTGCGCAGAATGCTTGCCTTTATCTTGCATGAACTCCAGCTCCTTGAACAACTGGGTCATGTTCTGACGATAGCCTTCCGCCTTGGTCTCAGCAGCCTGCAACAAACACAACACGTACGCACACACAAACACACCCACGTACGCAGAATGTATTACATCGAATGAGTGACAAGTCACGTCATGCCTCAGGATAAGGTTTGGCGTTCTTCTCTACTCTACTCTACTCTACTTCACGAGGAGCAGTCCCACTGTCTCACGCACCTTCGCACTCAGCTCGAGCTCTTTCGAAGACTCCGACGCGACCGCTGCCGTGCTGGTCTGGATCTCCAGCTGCTCCCGCGCCTCGTCCAGCTGCCGGCTCAGGTCTGCATTGCGACGTGTCAAGAGTTGCGCCTGCTCCACCAGGCCGTGCGCATGCGCCTCCGCCTTTTCCACACGCAGAAGCAGCTGCTGTTCTTGCAGGGCCTGGTCAGATGCTTCCTCTGCTGCCTTGGCAGCCTCTGCAGCATCTCTCTGCGTGCTCTGCTGCCGAGCACTCAGGAGATCCTGCAGCTCTTCCTGCTGCACTTGCAGTTGACGCTGCGCTACGTCGCGCTCAGCCGTAGCCTGCGCCAGCTGCTCCACCAGCGCTCCCCGAGAGCTGCCCACTTCGTCGATAGTCTGCTGCAGGGCCAAGGCTTGCTCGATTCCACGACTCTTCTCCACCTCCAGCTCTGCACGCAGCTGCTCCAGTGAAGCTGCTAGGGCTTGTTGCTCGGCTCCTAACTGCTCTCGTCCGCGCAGTCGCTCCTCAAGCTGCTGCTTCTCCTGCAGCTCTGCTGCGAGCTCCTTCTCTTGTCGGGCAGAGCGATCCAAAGCATCCTGCAGCTGCTGCTCCAGCTGGGCCTTATTGTTGTTGGCTACCTGAAGAGCGGCACTGGCATCCTGCAGCTGCTCTACCAGCGTACTATGTGAGTCATTCAACCCGTTAATGTTCTGCTGCAATGCCTGCAGCTGTTGGGCCCCGCGACTTCGCTCTGCTTCAAGTTCTGCAGAAGATGCCAGCAGCTCTGCACGCAGCTGCTCCAGTGAAGCTTCTAGGGCTTGTTGCTCGGCTCCTAACTGCTCTCGCCCGCGCAGTCGCTCTTCAAGCTGCTGCTTCTCCTGCAGCTCTGCTGCGAGCTCCTTCTCTTGTCGGGCAGAGCAATCCAAAGCATCCTGCAGCTGCTGCTCCAACGACTGCGCTTCCCTCGCCAGGCCGGCACGCTCTGCCTCCAACTGGGACAGCTGCCCAGCGAGATCCTCGCTGACAAAACAGACAATTGAAAGTCGCGCAACAAGAACAAAAGAAAACATAATTGATCAAGAAAATACGGACCAAACGACCCTAGAATCACTTAATGGTCAAATATTGAATGACATAACCCAAAGTAGCACCATCCGTCTCTCCATCCAGCCTACCTACCTGCGCGTGGCCTGGTCTTGCAGGGCGTGCTGTCGATCTTCTGCTGCGCGCAGCTGTCGCTCGTAAGAAGAGATGAGTCGCTCTCGCTCCGCACGCACCACCTCTGCGTCCGCCTCGGCAGAGCTAGCAGCGGCTTCTAGCTGCGCCCTCAGCGCCGCCGCCTCGTCTACCAACCGCTGCGTGTCGGCACCGTGTCGCTGCTGCGCAAGCTCTTGCGCCTCAAGCGCTGCTCGCTGCTCGGCCTCCAATTGCGCCTGCAGAGTGCGCAGCTTCGCGAAGGATTCTTGCTGCTCCTCATGCACGTCGCTGAGTGGAACCATTTGTTCCACCTGTCGCCGCAGAGCCGCACAGGCCTCCTTCAGCTGAGCCACTTCCGTAGCGCGGGTCTCACCAGCCTCGTGAGCCTCCTGCAGCTGCTGGGACAGTGCCGTGCAGTCTGCCTCGTGCTGCGCACTTGTGGCCTGTGCTACCTGCAACGCCTCCTGCAGCTCACCGCAGCGGCTCTGCAGCAGCTGCAGCTCCGCGGCGCCAGTATTCTGGGACTCCTCCATAGCCGTCAGTCTCTGTTCCGCAGTAGCGTGGAGGCTGGACATCGCCTGCAGCTCCTCACTCAAGGCTGCCACGCACGCCTCTCGTTGCTGCAGCTGCTCTGTCTGCTCTGACGATGCATTGGTGGCTGCTTGCAGCTGTGTACGAAGGGTCTCAGATTCCTCTAGCATACTCTGCTGCGCCGCCGCAAGCGCATCTCGCAGCTGCGCAACTTCCATCTCTGCTGCCGCAAGCGCCCCCCGCAGCGATGTGGCATCCGCCTGGGCTGCCGCGTCAGTGCGCCGCACCTCTGCAGCCTGGGCCTCCAGCAGCTCCTTCAGCTCAGTGCGGGTCTGGGCGAGTGAGTCCAGCTGTGCCTGCAGGCCTGCCAGCTGCTCCGCCGCTCGCTTCTGCTCTGCGCCACGTTCCTCCTGCTCAGTGCTCAGCTCCCGCGCCTTCTCCTCAGCCTGAAGCTGCAACTGTGCGGCTTGAGTCTCCGCCGCTTTGGCTCTGGACAGCGCCGCCACGCAGCGCATCTCCGCCTGCACCGTGTTCTCCTCCGCCGCTGCTGCGCGCTGCTGGGCTGCGTGGCGCTCCTTCTGCAGCTGCTTGAAGTGCGCCTCTTTCTGCGCAATCTCCGCGCGCAGCACTGAGCAGCCGCCACTGGCCTCCAATGCACTCGTCTGTAGAGCACTGTGGGCGGGGAAAGGGTCACGCACATGCACAATCCAGTTATGATCGCGTCATCAGCACCATGATGATTACACCAACATATATTGAGTTACGACATGATTCATATTACTTTCAAAACCGGTTGGCAAATAGGCAGCCACGACAGGCTTTGTAGGCTTGTGGGCTGGGGTTCACTAACACCTGGCAGCAGACTCCCACCTACCTGACGACGCTGTTGTGCACGGAGCCCAGGCCGCTGACACCATCGCGCACTTCCGCCAGTGCGCCTCGCAGCAGCTGCAGTTCGTGCTGGCAGCTCTTCAGAGCGAGCGCCTGCTGCAGTAGTTGCTGTTGGTGCGACATCGCCTCCTGCTGGCGCGCCCGTAGAGCGCGTTGCTCCGCCTCCCGCAGCGCCTGCTCGCCCACACGCACGCGCTCCTGAAGACAGGCAGACAGACAGGGCACGGCGTACAGACAGACAGCCAAGCGCAACACAGCGTGTCAAACCGACGGTATGTATGTAAGTAAATCCTTAACGCAGACCACTGGCATTATAACACTGTGAAATGTTGTAGTGGTGGGCGTAAAAGCAAAGCAAATCAAAGACCCCCCCCCCACCGAGCGCATGTGTATGTGTGGGTGATTACCTGTGCCTCAGTACCGCGCTTCTTCTCTGTCTGGAGCTGTGCCTCGAGGCTCTCCATGTGCAGCTGCCGCGCTTTCTGGCCCTCAGCCATGGTCTCAAGCTCGGCGCTTGCCTTGTCTAGGCGCACCGTCACTGCCGACAGCTGCGCAGTGAGCTCGGCGGCAGTGGCATCTGCCTGCGCCAGCGCCTGATCACGTGCCAGTTCCACGGCCCGCAGCTGCTTCTCCAACGCCGCCGCGCGATCCAACAACTCCTGGGATTGCTGCTGGGTCTCCGCAAGCAGCTGCTGCGCTACTCCGTTGGCTTCAAGCTGCACCTCTAGCTGCGCCGTTTGCTCTCGCAACTGCGCCGCCTCCGTATCGAACTGCTGCTGCGCCTCCGCAAGTGCAGCCTGCTTCTGCTCTAAGGCCTGCTGCAGCTCTTGCTCCAGCTGCTCCACCTCACTTGCATGCTGCTCTCGCGCCTCCCGCAGCGCCTGTGCATGCTTCACGGCCTCCTCCAGCGCGTCAGACAACTGCTGGTGCAGCTCGCCTTGCACAGCCAGCTGCGTGTCTTCCGCCAGGCTCAGGGCAGCGATGAACTCGCGTTCTTTGCGCCGCTGTTCCTGTGCCGCCTGGCCTGCTTCCCGGGACAGCGCATCGTGTTGCTCCTTTAGCGCCTGCAGCTCCTCTTCGAGCCCCTGTTTGTCTTCTACGAGGCGCAGCAGCTCCGTGTCTTTGTCGCGCAGTCGGCGGGCACAGTCCTCGCGCAGCTCCTCGCACTGGCCGCGCGCCTGCTGCAGGGTGGCCTCCACGCAGCGCGCCTTGGCCTCAACGGAGCGCAGCTCGCTTTCCCGGCGCCGCAGCTCCTCCTCGTGCCGCTCTTCCGCCTCTTGCAGGCTTTGCCCAGCACCCCCACGCAGCTCCTCGCAGTGGGCGCGTAGCTCCTCAATTCGCTGCGCTGCCGCCGCCAGGTCTGCGTTCTTGCCAGCCACCAGCTCATTGTGTGCGGCCAGCAGGTGCTCCTTCTCGGCGCGCAGATCTGCAGCCGCTTCCAGCGCAGACGCCAGCCCTGCCCGCTCCAGCTCCAGCTCTGACTGTATCTGGGTACACTCCTTCGTAGCTTCTTCGGCACGGGCGCGCGCTGCTGCAGCATCCGCTTCGAGCTGCTGCTCCAGCTGCTTGCACCGCTGTTCTGCGTTCTGCAGCTGCTCCCTGAGCTGTGTCCGCTCCACACGCACGGCGTCCAGCGCCAGCTGTGTCTCCTGGCAAAGCTGCTCGGTGGCAGCGATCTCTTTTTGCTTGACCGCCAGAGCGTCTGCCTGTGCCGCAGCTTGTGCCTCCTGCTCCAGCTGCAGCGCAGCAGTGCTGTCAGCCACCAGCGAAGCTGTGCGGGTGTTGGCGGCTTCCAACGCCTGCTCCTTCGCCCGCAGCTGTGCGCGCTCGTGCCGCAGCTCCGCCTCCCGTTCCTGCAGACGAACTCCTCGGTCCCGCAGCTCATCCCGCAGCCGCTCCGCTTCGCCGCTCAGGAGGCAGATCTCCGTCTCCAGCGCGGCCCTGGCCAGCTCCGCCATGTGCGCCTTTTCAGCCTGCATCTCGCAATGCGCCTCCGTCGCCTGCGCCTGCGCCTGCTGCAACTCCAACAGCTGCTGCACCTCTTGTGCCCGAGTCTGCGCCTCGGAGCAGTCAGCCTGCACCTGCGACAGTTGAGCGGTACAGGCATCGTGGGCAGTGGAGAGCTGCTGCAGCTCCTCCCGCAGATCAGCGAGTTCCTCTGCCAGGGCCTGCTCCCTCTGCGCAGCCTGCTCAAGGTCCTGGTCCCGCTCAGCCTGCAGCTGCGAGGTGCGTGAGTGTAGCTCATCTTGGGCAGCACGCACGGCAGAGAGCTCTTCGTCCCGCTGCTGCAGTTGCGCTCTGTGCGCCTCTTGCTGCGCCCGGTGCGTGGCCCGCAGCTGCGCCAGGTCGCCCGCCATCGCCGCCTTGTCCGACTCAGCCACGTCGCGCAGCACCTCCACCTCTGCCTCGACCGCATCACGAGCTTTCTGAGCCTCAGAAACAGAGGCTGTCAGGCGCTGCTGTTGGTCTAGCAGCCTCTGCACCTCTGCTTCCAGTTGCGCCCGATCCTGAGCCCACTCCTCCTGCGCGCGTTGCTTCTGTGCATCTAAGCTATTCACGTGTTCCTGCTGTTGCTTCAGCTCTTCCTGAGCGGTAGCCAGCGCCTCCTCTGCGGCGGCGCAGTGCGCAGTGGCCTCTCCGTACTGCTCGCCTAGCTCGCGCAGCTCTCCCTGCAGGCGCTCCACTAGCTGCGCGTCCTCCCGCTGCTCGTCACGCAGCACCTGCACTTGCGTCTCTGCTGCGCGGCACTTGAGCGTTAGCACATCCCGCACCTGCGCAGACACCTCCGCCGAGGCCTCTAGCTGCACGACTCGATGCCGCAGCAGTTCCAGCTGCGCGGCCTGCTCGGCGTACTGCTCCTCTCGCTGCTCCGCCTGGCCCAGCAGCACGCAGGAACGCGACAGTTCGCTCAGCAGATCGTACTTGTTGGCCATCACCGCCTGCATCTCATGCTCACTGTAGCGCGGCAGCATCTCACCTGAGGAGCGCAGCACCTGCCCAGCCACCGGCAGCAACGCATCCACCGCATCTGCTGCACCGTGCCCCACTGCGGAGCCCACACTGAGCAGGCCCGACGCCAGATTGGATGCCACCTGCTGCCCCAGGGAGCCGCTCACCGCCTGAACACGCGCCAGGATGCGAGCCAGATTCTCAGCAGTGCGGTCCACCTCAACCACTGCTGCCTCTGCTCCTGCTCCTGCTGCATCTGCCCCTGCAATGGAAGCGGCCTCTGTGTCGACCCCATCCTCCTCGGGCCCTACTCTGAAGCTGCCAGTATGAGATAAGGTTACGACCCCGCTGTCATTCAGCGTCTCGACACGCAGGAGCGACGAGCTGCGATCCTGACTCTGGCTCTGACTCTGGTCTGCGCTGCTAGCACTGATAGCCAAGCTGCTGGCACTATCTGGCGTTGATGTGCCACCCGCGTTGCCTGCTGCGTCTCGCTGGCCAAAACGAGGGGTGGCAGGGCTGCTGCCAGATGAGGACCTGGCACGCTGCTCTCGCTGCAGTCGCACCACCCCCGAGGGCGTTAGCGGTGACGGACTAGAGTCTGGTTCCTCTGTCTTCCCACCCTCGGCCGCCTCACCGCGCCATGGTGGAGACACACCAAGTTTCTTCATCATCATCATCGCGCCATTGGCAGCTGGGTCAGGCAAGCCCCGGCCTACACTGCTGCCGCTGCGGCGAGGCAGCGAGCGCGGTCGTGCTTTCCTACCCGAGGGCGGGGTGCCTGTTGGTGGTGCTCCAGTGTCACCCAGAGTTCCCAACAACAAGTTAGAGGGCGGCGGCGAGGAGAGCAAGTTTGCTAGACCGCTGTTCAGGCCTCCACCGGCCTCGCCCAGCCCAAGGCCAGATGTAGCCTGAGGCATGACGTGGCTGCTGCTCCGGGTACGTCGGAGCGGAGAGTGCCTCTGCCCATTCGAGTTTACATACACCCTGCCCTTGCTGGTGCCGGGAGCAACAGGGGAGGGTGTATGTGGACTCACGTAGCCATCAGGAGGAGCTGAACTACCGCTACTACCATTGCCACCGTCACGTAGACTAGCGGGGATGCTGACTGATGCCGTAGGTGACAGCAACTTGCTTATGCCTACAGTTGCAGCTAATGCACCTCCCGTCGCAGCTACAACTGCGTTCATGTTGCGTGGGCTGTTACTGAATGTACGGCGCAGCTGCCTTTGCTCTCCGTCGCCTTGACTGCTGCTGCGAGGCGGTGTTGACATGTGGTGCTGCGGCTGTTGCTGCTGCTCTTGCTGCCTTTCGACGGTTGACGGGTTCTGTATAGCCAACGGGCTCCCATTAGGGGAGTTCTCTGGCCCAGTTCCTATGGTACTTATGGTAGTCCCAGTTTTCTTCTTCGGGCCCTCGCTGCTGCTGCCGCTGCGAGGGCTCTTGCCGCGCCGCTGCGGGGAGCGGCGCGGAGAGCGCTCTTTCGACCCCTGTCCCGTTCCATTCAAGTAGTAAGGCAGTGCACTGCTGCTGATGTTGAAATTAAAGCTCTTCTTTTTCTGTGAGGCTGTGGGCGATTGTGTGCTATCATCTGCGCTGTAAGGGTTACTCTCGTGCCCTACATTTGGAAAACGACGCCAAATTCATAAGAGCAGCGAGGCAATGGTCAACTTCAAAGCAGTAAAGAATTTATAATATCGATTTGTATAGTACATAATTATCTAAACGTACATGATGCTGTGATGTTCTTGAACATGACGGAGCGGGACTGCGTGCGGAGGCCGCGTAGCAGATCCAAGATGCGCTCGAAAGGCATGGACACCACCGGCTCCTCATTAACCTTGATGATGATGTCGCCTATCATTATGTTGGCACGCAAATACTCTTCGTCGATTCCAGCATGATCAACGCCGAAATAATAGTCCCGTACTCGACAGCCAATCGTTCGTTCTGAAGATGTTATCACGGGCTCAAGTTCTAGGCCCATTTGCCCCGGTGGAAACACAACTGTGTACTGGACATGATCGTTCATCGAATTAGAACGTGTGGTATGTCCACTTTGCTTATCGTTAGAAAGTCTTTGATTTGATGTATCATTGTTTACTCTATTATTCGATACTCCGGAATGTTTTACTGGTGAGGGTGAAAACTCAGGTGCTGCCGACTCAAATAAAGAGACGGACATGTCGGAATTCCAGAATTATAAAAATGATGTACAGATAACAGCACGGCCGGCCCAGAGTGTGGGACTATCAGCCTAAATAAGACATATTATTTCGAAGTAGCTCGTAGGCTTTTATGGAGAGAGCTGATGGAGGCAATCTGCTCGAGCAACATTCCAGCCCGATTCCTCTTCTGAGAATTCGAAAACACGGCCGTTGTTGTCACAACATTATAACAGCGGGCTGGCGAGATAATGATGACCGGCATTTTGAAATCGAATTAGGTATTGCATCATGTAAATTTTGCGTCGAAGTAAATTAGCCCGAAAGCTTTTATAGTGAGAAAGCTGCCTTTACTCTACTCATACGTATTATTTGACATGGTACGATTCTACAGCCGAGTAGATCTAGTACTTCCAGCCCTCAACCCGAGTGCACCCCGCGCAGAACCTCAATAAAGGTCACAGTGCGGGGGTTGCCACTGCTGCCATTTCTTACTACTGCTGTTCCCATTGGTGGTGATGTACTCTTAAATAGCAATATTTCCCGGCAATTAATGCCTGCTTACTAAACTGAGTTGCAAGGTAGAACTTCGCTTGAACCCTTCACTTCTGATGCGACATGATTTGGCAATAATCTTTGCTTTCGAAGTAGAGTATACTCTATCATCGCATCTAGCATCGACTAGCGTGAGGAAATTCAATTATAGAGTATAACTAGTCGATGCTAGATGCGATGATGGAGTATACTCTAATTATAGAGTATAATTGAATTTCCTCACGCTAGTCGATGCTAGATGCGATGATAGAGTATACTCTAATTATACTCTATAATTAAATTTCCTCACACTTGGTGGTGGAGATACGATTATTCACGCCGTGCAGGACTGTTCAACGCTAGTCGATGCTAAAGTATGACTATGTTCGAATTATAAAATGACGTATAAGATTATTTCTTCAAGCAATGGCACTCTGGCAAGGATCCAGCTTATTCCGGCAGTACTCTGCTTGAACTAAAGTGTTCCCGAGTATGTCAAGCAAAGAATTGGGCCAGCCCTTTGATTGTCCTGGCCGTTTCGCGTACAAATGTGCAATCCACCATAATTGTGGCCATTACAGCGTATATATATGCCGCAATTATGAAAAATCAAGGACTATCCCCCCAAGGATAATAATAAAGTAATCACTCCACAGTTTCGAAAAGTTGGTATTTGTTTTAATGGCTCTTGTTCGCTATTCTAATTCTTACATATTTGTTATATACCGTATACATACTCACATACATGCACACGGCACCCTATACTACTCTTAATTTCACATTTAACCATCATCTTCAATGCCGCCGATCTTCTTGACTCGCTCGCCCAGCACCTCTTCTGGGTCCTTATCGTCATACTTGTCACTGCGCCACGGCACCTCCTCGCCACTCATAAGCGCCTGCTCTTCGAAGTTGGCCAGGTCCCACACAGACAGGGTCTTCTTCTCGTACATGAAGCGCTGCTGCTGCTGCGGGGTCATGCCCTCGCCGTACAGTTCGGTGGCCACCTCCTGCACTTCGTCCACGATGCCCTGCGCGCGCCCCATGAGGTCGAAGACCTCCACGTTGCCGAAGTTGGTGATGAAGTCGCGCACGAGATTGATGAAGGCAGGCGGTGTTATGAACGGCGCGCCCTCCACCACTTCTATGGAGTCCGCGTCTTACGTCTTGCTGGGCTTTAACGCATCGTGGAGCAAGCCCTTGCGCTCCTGGCTGTCCGAGATCTTCAGCAGCCAGGTGCTCGTCGGGCAGAAGGCGGTCCTTTTCCTGCGCCACACGTTGCACCTACTGGTACAAGTTGCAGTCGTCAGCCAGACCCCCCGGAGTGCACATATCAGTTTAATAGTGGACTAAATACTCCATGCAGTAGTACAATGTAGTCGGTCCATGTCAGTCTATATAATCACGGGCAAATTTAAGGTATCTGGTGGGCATTCTCAAGCTGGTAGAACAGCAATGCATCGCGTGTCAACAACATATTTCGTACCAACTTCTCGAGTATTTCTGCAGTCGCTGCAGCACCAGCATCCCGAGCCTGCTGAGCGTTGGCCTGGATTAAAAGGAGCAGCGCCTCGTCCACCTGGGCCCCTTGCGCGCCATAACCGCCAGCGTGCTCTCCATCGCAGCAGGGCTGCCCTTGCTCAACACCTCCTGCAGCCGCTCCTGCGCAGAGGCCATCTGGGCAGCCATCACGCTGTGCACTGCATCCAGCACCGCCTGGTACAGCTCCGCCTCCACCTCCGCGCCCTGCTGCTCGCAGTCGCAGATCTCCGCCATGAGCTGCTCCATGAAGTCCTTGTCACACAGCTCGTAGTTCCCACGCACCACAGCCTCCAAAGTGACTTCCTCGGGCAGCCCTTGCAAGCGTTCCAGCACGTCCAAGAAGGTGTCCCGGCGGTTGCTCTTGACCTGGAACTCCTTGAACACGGTGGCTGCCCCCGGAGCCAGGGCCTTGGCTTCGAGCTCTCGGCCCATCTGCACCTCGCGCATGCGCTGCTGCACCTGCTCCATGCTTAGCTCCTCCTGTGCTGCGGGCACGCTGGCTTCGAGCGCTTCCTGCTCCGCCACCCTCACGCGCTGCAGCACTGACGAGATGGTGCCTCGCAGAGAGCCCAGTCCCACTCGCTCGTCCATGTCGATCGTGTACTTGATTTTATTTTCCAGGAACTCTAAGAAAGCCTCATCTATCTCGTGAAGCTGAGTAGAATGTAAATTTACCGTGGTGCAAGATATCATCATTTTGAAATGTTGAAGTACCAGATTCAGTCTGCCAAAGTAACTTTTTCCACAAAAGCGGGAGCACAGGCAGCGTCTAGCTCTCTGCCGTGACGTATATATCTAACTGTGATTGGTCCGAAGACACTTACGTTGTTAAGAACGTCGTCCATGAGCTCCTTCTCCGAATACATAAGTCCTGCTAAAATCTACCACATTCACTCGCAATGAGCAATACAAACAAATGGAGCACCACTCAAAGTAAAAATACAACAGTAAACAAAGCAATGCAACCCTCACAGCTTATGGTATGCTGCCACGGTGTGATCCATACCTGTTCATTTCTGTCGCCAATGACTCCGCCATCACCTACCACAGCCCCTTCGCCAGCCCACCTCGCCACACCCTCCTCCTTCTTCTTGAACTGGTCTACCAGGGAGGAATCTGCACCCTGCAGCAGGTAGCTGTTGCTACCGAGCATGTCTACGCCTTTGATCTCTTCCACGAGCTGCAGCACAGTGGCTAACACAACCTTGCTGTCTAGATCTTCCGTTGCCCGCAGCTCCTGCTGCACGTATTCCACGAAGCCTGCAGATATGTCATCTTTCGTCTCCTCTATATGAACACGCCGCTGATTGGGCCGAACGAAGAGAATTTTATCAAGTCGTTTTGTGTAAGCTACTCCACCATCTGCTTCACTGTCCACTTTAGCTAGCTTAGCGTCCAACACTGTGACTATTTGCTTCATCACTAGTTTCTCGTCCTCATCCTCGGTCTCCTCGAGTTTTTCTTCAACAAACCCAATGAAATTGTCATTAAGAATAGTTTTGATATTCTTTCTGATGTACCCGTTTAAATCGCCGGAGTACATCATACTATCTAGCCATACCTCAACCGCCTCATCAGAAGGAACCACCATAGCATAGAGAAAAGGATGCGATGGCTTCCTTCTGTCCGCTACATGTTGTTTTCTTTTTCTATTCCACGAAAGCCTCCGCAGTACTCGTTGAAAACTTTCAGTTAGGCCTAGTAAGGTCACTATAAGGAAAGTGAGTAATATGGTCGAAAGAAAGAACTGCATAACTGCTATCGTGGTTTCTTTACTTAGTTAGCATTCAAAACTACTGGATTTCTTCGATCTCCGGTCTTATTAATAGTATTGCTTGCTTCTTTATACTCATGAACAGTTTCAAATAGGCTCTGGCTACGATTGATTCTAAATACGAGTGCGAATGGAAATTACAACCAGATCGCAAGTGAGGGTTCCAGATCAGAGTTACACTTTGCACCCCCGCTGGAAAAGAAGTGAACTTCAAGAAACGTCATTTTGGTGTTCAACCAACGATCAAAATATCTATGCCAATTAAATCTGCTATTATCGTAAATTTTATCTATAGTGTCACTTATAATTAGGCGTTTAATTGTATTCAAAAATAATAAGCATTATAGTAAAGGTATTTTACATTGTTAACGCTTAAATAAGAATTTTCGTTGTTACTTTCGAAGCCGGAGGAATTTTGAATAAAAGGAGAAAACCACGCAGGTCTTTATATGTCTTTTATTGGTTTCAATGTTATCGTAGTCTGTCTTTTATGAACTATAATTGCTCCGCAACAAAAATAACGTCATGCTTATTCGAAAGTGTTACTTCCAGAACTATCCCAGTATCATTTCACCATTGCTCAAAATAGGATCAAATGATTGAGCAACTGTGACTGAGCAAGGTGTGAGCAATCAAAATTATCAGACTTAGTACTGCGCTGTCATCTTGAATAGGTTGGCATTGCTTCGGTGTTCGAATAGCTGTCGTCTAATCAGTGATAGAAAATGAAATTAAAACGCTTCCTTTTGCGGTATTACCCACCAGGTTGGTCAATGCCCGAAACGTCAAACGTCATTAAGTTAGACATATTTTGGTTCGGTTTAGTGTATCTAAATTTTGTTGTGAACAATGTGCTCGCTTACTTTTCGCATGCAGGAATCATCCTTGAATACGAGCTCAGGGACAAAACCAGGGAACTAAAAGAAATCGATTTACTTCACTTAAGCCCCGAGTAAGATATAAAATCGGTGGTTGATTTTCGGATATATGCTCTCCGCTCTCAATTTTGTTTTTCTCTCTCCATTATTTTAAGCCTTTCTTTATTCTTTACCTTCCCACCGTGCTGCCGTATACTGCTCAGTTCTGATATCGAAGTGATAGTAAACCAGATCGTATTTGAGGAGCCTCTTATTTCGGAGAGCAAAAAGCCCCACTTACGGAGACTTATTTATAGTAAGGAATTATTATTATTATTTACATCTTTTCTGTATCTTGTTTCACGAGGGTGGTCCCTCTCGCAGCACTGCTCAAGGCTTCACAATGTCGAAACTTCGCCAGTTATTCTCTTCCGTCTTTAATGTCTGGGGCTGTTTGCTGCTTCATCTGCTCTTTTCACAGAATTAATAGAGCGTCTGGAAACT
>CAXIWF010000328.1:0-31897 GCA_964036045.1 Eutreptiella sp. 'Long Island Sound 2002' | reverse complement strand
AGTAATGGCCCACATGGGGCTGCACACTGTTCCGGGTTGGGCCCCAGCGGCCTCAGCGGATGCCCGGGCAGAATGCCCCACCCCGCTGAGGCCAGAAGGCTGCCACCATCTCTCAAACACACTCAGGCACAGCGGACTGCGTTGGGCACGCCGTCGGCCAGGGATGGCCTTTGACGCGCCACACACAGACGCCGGATGCAGAGAAGTGTGCCTCCGATGCTTGCCCATTCACAGTTTGAGAATAGGTTGAGGACTGATAGACTCCCCAGAATGCCTCTCATGCATTGCTTTACCGGACAAAAGCCGCATCACGATCGACGAGTTCGGACACACTCCCAGCCCCAGCTATCCTGAGGGAAACTTGGGCGGAAACCAGCTACTAGATGGTTCGATTGGCCTTTCACCCCTATGCCCCGCTCAGACAACACGATTTGCACGTCAGGATTGCGACCGGCCTCCACCGCAGTTTCCCACGGCTTCGCCGTAGCCAGGTATAGTTCACCATCTTTCGGGTCCCATGGAGGACACCTCGCACTCAGAACCAGTGTCCATTGGATTCAGGCTCGGCAGCTCTTGCATCAGATCGGTTTGCCATTGCACGCCATGGAGAAACATGCGGCACGCAGCACCATAGATCCCGCATGGATCCAAGAGGCAGCACCGCGGCGCAGAGTCCCCAGAGGCATGGCCACACGCTCTTCAGAGTCCCCAAAGGCGCGGTGAAACACAGTAGCACCGCGGAGAAAGTGGTCCGTTCGCTTTAACCAGGCAACGTTCGGGAGAATCGGCAGCTGCGGCCACTGCTGCATGCCACGCCTGGGTCGGGTCGCGGAGGCCAAACCCGGCCAAGGCGGCGGCACAGCGGGCCCCGCCACCAGTTGCTCCGTACCAGCTTTGACTACACGCACAGCATTGCCTGCGGCCTCCGATAGACTCCTTGGTCCGTGTTTCAAGACGGGCAGGGGATGTCCCTGCCTTGCCAAGCCACTCTTGACACCTTTGCACCACTGTGCACCAACCGGGGTACCGAGAGCCGGGATGAGAGACCTGGAGGGCCTGCACACCACTAGCTCTCCCACTGATTGCACCCGGCGCGGTTGGTAGGCACATGCATCCGGTGCACCACACAGGGGCACACCGGACACCCACAGGGCCATTCTGCCTTGCCACATTTGCCCTCTCGAAGGATGATGCTCCGTGACATGGGTTACGGCTCCGGGCGGGACAGCAGAGCACCAAAGAGCAAAGCCAAGCCCGGAAGCCATCCAGAATCCCAGCCAATGAAGCCTCTTCTCCGTCGGGGCATAGGTCACAGCGACCAAATGCATGCCCCCAGGTCCAGACAGGCGGAGTGCCTCTGCCAGAATGCCACTGCGAATCGATCCCACCAGAGAGTGGGGCTCTGCAGCCAGCCGCAGGCCAGACCCGAGGTCGCTTGTCCAAAAGCCGGGAAGGGCCCCACGACCGCCAATGCCTGTGCGAGAGCCACGGATGGTCCCGCCAGCCACTTCACGGTCCGGGGCCGCATCGCAATCCTCTGTGTCAGGGAAGCATCCACCACCGGTCGCCTGCCGCAGCTTCAGGCACTTTGAACCCTCTTTGCAGAGTCCTTTGCACGTTTCGATCAGTCTACTTGTTAGCTATCGGTCCCATGTCTGTATGCAGCCTTGCCACGGACATGCCTGGCCGTTTGACCTACAGTCCCAAGCAGCTCTACTCCAGGGTCTGGCGTGTGTGCACACCATGGCTAAGAACACCGACCAGTCCTCTTGACAGGAGGGCTGTAGCCCAGGTATCGCGGACCATCCCAGGCCACTCTGACTCTGGATCGGCGCCATAGTAGGTCTGTGCAGCCGTGACAGCCATCCCCATGCCAGCATTGCATCCCGGAGTGCACCCAGTGCTCACCGCATCAGGTGACCAACAACGATACGGGTAGACCGTGTCAATCTGGTTCATTCGCCATTACTGAAGCCATCGCGATTGCTGTCTCTTCCTCTGCCAAGTGATATGCTTAAATTCAGCAGGTAGCTCTCTGTGCTTCAGGTCGCCAGCCGATGGCATTGCGAAGCAATGCAACCCGATGAATCATCCATCAGGGCCGTGCACCGGGAGTGTCAAACCCATCACCCGCGGCCGGAGAAGGCCCAACACCAGCGCCGCGTGCCATGATGGTTCCAGCGCCGTGCAGGGCTTGGCCGCGGGTGATGCAACGGTTCGAATCACTCCACAATGCAGCATGCTCCAACGGTTCTCATCAACGGGCGTCCGAAGGCCAATCGGAGGGCAACACCACGGGTCTCTGTCTCCAGAGGCCGTTGGCACCGCCCCGCTCTGAGCCCGCGGAGTCGCGGCTGGGCCGCGGTCCGTGGGCTCCATGATCAAGCCTCTGCGCGCGGAGAGGTGAAGGACACCCCTCCGCGCTGCTCTGCACGCCAAATGACCCCATGATGAACATGGGATCCCGTGGCATCATTGCAGCCGTATTGGATAACGATTCCGACTCAGACACTGAAGCATCGAAAGGGAGAAACCGGCATTGAACCGCTGGTCTCCACTTGCCTGTTGCGTTCAAAGGTAGTCATCTCCACAAAGCTCACGAGTCTCTGCATTTCGCAATTCCCGTATCGAAGGCTACTCCGTTCTTCCACATCACATGGACCAAGGCATCCACTGCAGCAGGTTGGACATCAACAACCATCTATCTCTGCTCCCTGGCGCGGGAGAGCCCTCAGCGCCGTCACCCACTGGTTGACCAGCAGGTGGCGTTGCACAAAGCTTCGACAATGATCCTGCTGCAGGTTCACCTACAGCAACCTTGTTACAACTTTTGCTTCCTCTAGCAACAGAACATCGCCCAAATTCCATGACAAGACATTGATGTGCACGAGTGCCAATCAGCTTGAGTTCCTGAGGGCTTTATCATTCTGCCATCAGTAGCAACGATGGGCGGTGTGTATAAATGGCAGGGACATAATCTGTGCAAGCTGATGACGTGCACATACCAGGCATTCCTTGTTCATGACAGATAGTTGCAAGCATCAATCCCAAACACGCATTCACAGCTGCAAAGGTTGCCCGCCCACTTCTGGGCAGGACGGTCCCATGGATGGGACACCAAGGCTTGTTCACTGGACCAGTGTAGTGCGCGTGCGGCCCAGAACATCTAGGAGCATCACAGACCTGCTGTTGGCTCTGGCTTGCGTGCACTTGGTAAACATGCACGGCACCCGAGAGAAGCAGCATACCCGGCACTCTCAGACGGGTAATCCACGAGCCCCGGTGGGACCGGCAAGCCGACCCACGGGTCAGGTGTTCCGTCCTACATGAATGCGAGACCGGGGACTATTCAGAGGCAGAGGTCTCACTCGTTATCGGAATCAACCAGACAAATCACTCCACCAATCAGGAGCGGCCATGCACCACCGTCCAGAGGATCAAGAAAGAACCCTCAATCTGTCAATCCCGACTGCGTCCTGACCTGGTAACATTCCCCGTGTTGAGTCAAATTAAGCCGCATACTCCACGCCTTGTGGTGCCATTCCATCAATTCCTTTAAGTTTCAGCCTTGAGACCGTACTCCCCCCTGAATCCGTAAGCTTTGATTTCTCGCTGCAGAGGAGTGAAACCGATGGCATCCTGTTGAGGAGATTATGGCCCACCGACACCGAGCTGACATAGTTTACAGCGGTAGACTACGATGGTATCTGATCATCTTCGCTCCCCACACTCTCGTTCTTGATCGACGAACATGCTCCAGTGGAACGCCTTTGCCGCAGTTGATCCCACAGCGGTCTGAGAATTTCACCTCTGGCGTGTCAATATCCATCACGACGAACAGACCCATCACTGCCGTTCAGAGCCAGCACCGCCCAGCTGCCCGGTGAAGGCCACCGCCGGAGCGGATAGCCTCCGGCCATCTGGGGGCACCAGCACTGCGTTGCCCTTTGCGGACCCTGAGACTCAGCAGAACAGCTGTGTCCACATATGGTCGATCCTTTGCCATCCCGCGCTGAATCATGCAATCAAGTCACGTTTGCTTTGGACGCGCTGAGTTGTTCACAGTGGCATCCATGGACGGCTCCGAGGTCGGGTCGCAAGTGACCCGCGCCCATGTCAGAGGCATGACCGCATCAGCCACCACTGAAGGAGGCTTCTTGCCGGAGCGGTCCGAACCCATGCAAAGCGGGCACGGGGACCATCTGCAGGGGGTTTGAATCCAGCAGCGCATCCACGGAGGCCGCCACCCGGCCTGACGGCCGGGAGACAGCCCCAGCAGAGCGGCCGGACGCCCTGCAGCCCCATGCCCAGGGGTTGACTACGAGCTTTTCAACAGCAGCAACATTTGTATACGCTCTTGGAGCTGGAATTACCGCAGCTGCTGGCACCAGACTTGCCCTCCAGTTGATACTCATTGCTGCGTTTGGATAGCATTCATTGCGGAGTCCCACCCACCACACAGGGTGAGCAGGGCTGCTATGGCTCGTCGCTGTCTCGCCAGACCAGTGTCGGCAGTGGACAATTTGCGCGCCTGCTGCTCGCCTTGGCAATGGTAGCCGTTTCTTAGGCTCCCTCTCCGGAATCAAACCCTGATTTCCCGTTACCCGTGATAGCCATGGTGGTCCACTACACCACCAACCAGAGCTGATAGGTCAGAGACTCACACTGTGGAGCATTCATGGTAGAACCATCTTTGCCATCACAGAAAACGGCCTGAATCACCCTTGCACGCTGCCCTGTACGGGCGCAGGTCTTGATATCGGCCAACTGCCAGTGACCCTGAACGGGCCACAGCTCTGAGCTTCCATGTATTAGCCACCCAGTTGAGGTGAATATCCGGACCGATGTCACAGGGGACCACGAGGGCCCCAAGCAACCAGTGCACAGTCATCAGATTGTCGCCGGTGTAATGAGCCATTCACAGATTCACTCTCAATCCCATGTATTCTGACACTTGCATGGCTTAGTCCTTGAGAGAAGCATATGACAACTGGCAGGATCAACCAGAATCACTCGACTGCATCATGCCCAGGAGCGACCATCGAACCCCATGAAGGGGCGTCAATGGCCTCTCCACGGTGGCTTGCCGTGAGCCACGCCCTCCGACGGACGCCCCGTGGAGGAGCCAATCCGTCGGTGACTGCATCAAACCACGGAGAACCGGAGCTCTCCAAGCGCCCGTGCATGTGCATGCACGGGCCGCGTCTCGGAACCCGCCGGAGATGGACTCCGGCGGGGGGCGATCTCGGATCCATGGCCAGAGGTGGCGCGCACCCCATGGCCGACAGCCAAGGCTGTACCAACTCACGATCGAATGCCTCTGCATCATCTCCGTTGCCCCGCCGCAGGGCAGCCTCGCGAGGGCTGCGCCGCAGCGGGATCGATACAACCAGAACGGGTCTTATCCACGTGGGGGCTGGGTTGATTTGTATAGCGGAGGTTGCAGCCTGCCTCACGCTGTGACCCAGGATCGCCTCCGGCGGTCTCGGGGCCGGGGCGCCATGCGACGCCGCCGGGGGCCTCCCCTTACATAGTAACAAACGGGCCCCGCGGAACGGGAGCTTTCCTCGCGCGATTCGGCCGGGCGAGCCGAAACGGGGATCCATGAAGGCTGCACAGGACATCCGGCTGGGATGGTGACGGGCTGACCCAGGATCGCCTCCGGCGGTCTCGGGGCCGGGGCGCCATGCGACGCCGCCGGGGGCCTCCCCTTACATAGTAACAAACGGGCCCCGCGGAACGGGAGCTTTCCTCGCGCGATTCGGCCGGGCGAGCCGAAACGGGGATCCATGAAGGCTGCACAGGACATCCGGCTGGGATGGTGACGGGCTGACCCAGGATCGCCTCCGGCGGTCTCGGGGCCGGGGCGCCATGCGACGCCGCCGGGGGCCTCCCCTTACATAGTAACAAACGGGCCCCGCGGAACGGGAGCTTTCCTCGCGCGATTCGGCCGGGCGAGCCGAAACGGGGATCCATGAAGGCTGCACTGGGCAAGCACTGGAATCACCACGTGGAGGCCTGCTCCGCGCGATGATCCCAGTGCCAGCCCTTGACCAGAGGCAGAGAACCCACAGCATGCGGGGCCACTGCGGCTCACAGGCTCGGACCGGTACTAGTCTCATACGATTCATCTCCGGTGAAGCAACTTCCTCGCCTTAGTACACCAGCCCATGAGAGTCACGTGATATGCATGCGGGACCGTGTCCAAAGAGGCATGCACAATGGTAGGCCCGGAAGCCCACCATCAATGTCACGCTATCTCATGCAACCTTGCCGCGGAATGTTTCGACTGCATCACTGCTGACTGGAGGGCGATGCCTCGGATCCAAAACCATAGAAAGCCATGCGATTGTCCAATCACGTCATCTTGCCTCCTCCGACCGGAGGCGTGCGCTGCTCTCGCTGTGCCGCGGCGAGGCCTCCGTGGGCCCTTCGAAGGACGTCACCAGAGACTGAAGCCCAGGCCTCTTCACGGCATTCGAGACGCACGCCCCGGCATTGGCCATCGGAGATCCAACCCCGCGCGGAACGCAGGGCACGCTAGCCTTATTTGACAGTGCTTGTCCAAAGTTCGGTATGCGGAGGCGATCGGGCACTGAGCCCCATGGGGTGTTTGTCGGACACTCTGGTACAGGATGCACCGAGTCGCACGAAGCCATGCGCTCGGATGCTGCTGCCCCATGGGGTGTGCACACGCCGGGTGCCCGGTTCAGACTTAGATGCTTTCAGCCAATATCCGCCATGTGTAGACTAGCAAGCCCCGGCCGCTCAGCCGACCACAGAAACCAGAGGCATGGCACGAGGGTTCCTCTCGTACTACCACGCGCTGCCGTCGTCAAACCCAATCATCACAAGTGTGAAGGCAATCGCGAAGGATCGCCGTCGAGAAGCAAACCGTGCTCATCGGGAGTTCTGAAGACAGAATAGCGGCCGTTGCAGGAGGGTAAAACCAACCTGTCTCACGACGGTCTAAACCCAGCTCACGTTCCCTGTTGGTGGGTGAACAATCCAACTCTTCTACTCGGCTGCAGGTGAGAAGCTAGGAAGAGCCGACATCGAAGGATCAAAAAGCAACGTCGCTTCGAACGCTTGGCTGCCACAAGCCAGTTATCCCTGTGGTAATTTTTCTGACACCTCTGGCTTCAATATCCGGAACTCGCGTGCTTGACCAAAGGATCGCAAGGCCACGCTTGCACATTGTGGACTCTTACTGAAAGTGACTGCATCAGCAGTGCCTTTGACCTGCTCCTCTGTGAGGGGTTTCCGTCCCGCCTGAGCAGTGCTTCGGGACACCTGCGTTGTCCTGTAACAGGTGTGCCGCCCCAGCCAAACTCCCCATCTGAGCAGTGTCCCGAAGCTGCGGCGAACAAAGCACCTGGGTCGCACACGGGCCCGAGGGCCCGGAACTGTGCTTGGCACACGAAGCGGTGAGGCCGTGAGGCACGACGCAAGGGACGTGCCTCTAGGTCGGGCACCAAGAGGTGCCAGCGGCTGCCGTACCCGAATCATCCGATTAGTAAAGCGGCTGTGGAGGTAGTGGTATTTCATTGCAAGCTTGCGCGTAGCAGCGCGGAGCCTCATCATATCCAGAAGGACGGAAGAGCCGACAGTCGAGATGGCCGCGAAGGCCATGATCAATGCCATGAGTTGGCGCGCACTTCCCACCTGTGCTACACCCTCCATGCTGCTGCACTCTGTCAGACTAGAGTCAAACTCAACAGGGTCTTCTTTCCCCGCTGGAACACCCAAGCCCGTTCCCTTGGCGGTTGGTTCACCAGCCAGCATCTAGGGACAGCAGGAATCTCGTTGATCCATTCATGCGCGTCAATAATCAGTCGACGAGGCATTTGGCTACCTTAAGAGAGTCATAGTTACTCCCGCCGTTTACCCGCGCTTGGCTAAATCTCTTTGCATTGACAATCAGAGCACTGGGCAGAAGTCACCTCGCGGAACCAGCCAGCAGGTCCCATCGCAAAGCTGTGTTTCAATTAAACAGTCAGATTCCCCCTGCGTAGTACACAGTTCCGAGTAGACCACACGTGGGTGCCACGGATGGGGCCGACGTCTCAGGTCGGCCATCTCCCCGCCCACGGGAACTGAAGCCAGGCCGCACCCGAAGGCACAGCCTCTCTTCTTTGCACACCCAAAGCTCCGTGCCTCCACCCAAGAGCCGCGGCGGGGCGTGCTTGGCCGTTCCGAGGCACAAGGATCACGCCCGCTGGAGAAGCGGCCTTCGGCTGAGGTGGGGCCTGGACGCCCACGGCCAGAGGACGGCTGGGAAGCCAGCCCTGGCACAGGACAACCAAGCCCCGGAGGGTTCCGTGCAATCCCGACGGGCAGGCCTGACACCCTGGCCCTTGGAGCCACCGCATCTTCCGAAGGTACACAACCAGTTTGCCGATTTCCCTTAGCTGCATTTGCACTGTTGACCAGCGGCGTCTAGCCGAAGAGACCAGCTGCGGTGATTCGGTACGGAGCCATTCCAATCGATCAGAGCCCCCAGATGGGGGCTTGTCCCGGTTTGGTCACCAAGGGTTCACGCTTTGTTGCACAACTTCGCAGGGCGTTCCATGGAGTCGGTGGCCACCAAAGGCATGGCGCATTCCGGGTCGGCCGAGGCCAAACCCTCAGAGCAGGGCACGCGTAAGTCCAATGGTACCAATGCAGCACCATCTTGCCAAGCAGAGAGCTATGTCGCCATGCAGCATGTCAGTGGATAGCCCACACACTCCAGCTGTCAGATGGAAAAGACAACTCCACAGGGGCGCCACCGAGACGCGGCCCCGCAGCACCGGACTTGAGAACACCAGCGTTGCCACTGGCCCTTCCCAGCAATCTCTCCGAGAAAGCGTTCTGAGTATCATCAGCCAAGACCCTGGTACCAGCGTGTCCGGAATATTAGATTCGTCTGCCTGTTCGCCACTCCTGCAAGGCAGAGCCCTGGCACCGAGCTTCACCCGAAGGGCACAGCGCCGCGCACCCCATGGCACCCAGTGGGGGACCAGCACGGCGCCAGCCGCGGGACGGGCGACCCGGAGCCAGAGGCCCCGAACTTTGCAGCCTTTGCCGTATCCGTGAGCATTGCCATCTGGCTTACAATCGACTGACCCATATTCAACGGCTGTTGGTATGGAAGCCGCTCCACTCCAGTCCTCAACCACTCAGGCCAGCAGCAGGCCTCTGCAAGAGAGAGCCTGCATGAGCCACCAGAAAGAATACTCGCTACTGCAACCAAGATCTGCACCAAGGGATACTTCCCTCCGGGTCACCCCGGAGCCAGCACCGCGAACCCTTGCGTCTCGCCTACGCACTGCTGCACCTGCCCTGCTGCCACAGCAGCGGCGCGGTGTAAGTCAAACAACGCCTCTGGCTTGAGCATCATCCATTTTCGAAGCTGCCCGCTTCGGCAGGTGGGTTGTTACACACTCCTAAGCGGATTCCAACCTTCATGGCCACCGCCCTGCTATCTCTAGCGGACAACATCCTTTGTGGATTCTATGTATGAGCCAGCACTTGAACCCTGCAACCGCGCTCTCGGATCATCCCGCATCGCCAGCACTGCTTACCAGTAATGGCCCACATGGGGCTGCACACTGTTCCGGGTTGGGCCCCAGCGGCCTCAGCGGATGCCCGGGCAGAATGCCCCACCCCGCTGAGGCCAGAAGGCTGCCACCATCTCTCAAACACACTCAGGCACAGCGGACTGCGTTGGGCACGCCGTCGGCCAGGGATGGCCTTTGACGCGCCACACACAGACGCCGGATGCAGAGAAGTGTGCCTCCGATGCTTGCCCATTCACAGTTTGAGAATAGGTTGAGGACTGATAGACTCCCCAGAATGCCTCTCATGCATTGCTTTACCGGACAAAAGCCGCATCACGATCGACGAGTTCGGACACACTCCCAGCCCCAGCTATCCTGAGGGAAACTTGGGCGGAAACCAGCTACTAGATGGTTCGATTGGCCTTTCACCCCTATGCCCCGCTCAGACAACACGATTTGCACGTCAGGATTGCGACCGGCCTCCACCGCAGTTTCCCACGGCTTCGCCGTAGCCAGGTATAGTTCACCATCTTTCGGGTCCCATGGAGGACACCTCGCACTCAGAACCAGTGTCCATTGGATTCAGGCTCGGCAGCTCTTGCATCAGATCGGTTTGCCATTGCACGCCATGGAGAAACATGCGGCACGCAGCACCATAGATCCCGCATGGATCCAAGAGGCAGCACCGCGGCGCAGAGTCCCCAGAGGCATGGCCACACGCTCTTCAGAGTCCCCAAAGGCGCGGTGAAACACAGTAGCACCGCGGAGAAAGTGGTCCGTTCGCTTTAACCAGGCAACGTTCGGGAGAATCGGCAGCTGCGGCCACTGCTGCATGCCACGCCTGGGTCGGGTCGCGGAGGCCAAACCCGGCCAAGGCGGCGGCACAGCGGGCCCCGCCACCAGTTGCTCCGTACCAGCTTTGACTACACGCACAGCATTGCCTGCGGCCTCCGATAGACTCCTTGGTCCGTGTTTCAAGACGGGCAGGGGATGTCCCTGCCTTGCCAAGCCACTCTTGACACCTTTGCACCACTGTGCACCAACCGGGGTACCGAGAGCCGGGATGAGAGACCTGGAGGGCCTGCACACCACTAGCTCTCCCACTGATTGCACCCGGCGCGGTTGGTAGGCACATGCATCCGGTGCACCACACAGGGGCACACCGGACACCCACAGGGCCATTCTGCCTTGCCACATTTGCCCTCTCGAAGGATGATGCTCCGTGACATGGGTTACGGCTCCGGGCGGGACAGCAGAGCACCAAAGAGCAAAGCCAAGCCCGGAAGCCATCCAGAATCCCAGCCAATGAAGCCTCTTCTCCGTCGGGGCATAGGTCACAGCGACCAAATGCATGCCCCCAGGTCCAGACAGGCGGAGTGCCTCTGCCAGAATGCCACTGCGAATCGATCCCACCAGAGAGTGGGGCTCTGCAGCCAGCCGCAGGCCAGACCCGAGGTCGCTTGTCCAAAAGCCGGGAAGGGCCCCACGACCGCCAATGCCTGTGCGAGAGCCACGGATGGTCCCCGCCAGCCACTTCACGGTCCGGGGCCGCATCGCAATCCTCTGTGTCAGGGAAGCATCCACCACCGGTCGCCTGCCGCAGCTTCAGGCACTTTGAACCCTCTTTGCAGAGTCCTTTGCACGTTTCGATCAGTCTACTTGTTAGCTATCGGTCCCATGTCTGTATGCAGCCTTGCCACGGACATGCCTGGCCGTTTGACCTACAGTCCCAAGCAGCTCTACTCCAGGGTCTGGCGTGTGTGCACACCATGGCTAAGAACACCGACCAGTCCTCTTGACAGGAGGGCTGTAGCCCAGGTATCGCGGACCATCCCAGGCCACTCTGACTCTGGATCGGCGCCATAGTAGGTCTGTGCAGCCGTGACAGCCATCCCCATGCCAGCATTGCATCCCGGAGTGCACCCAGTGCTCACCGCATCAGGTGACCAACAACGATACGGGTAGACCGTGTCAATCTGGTTCATTCGCCATTACTGAAGCCATCGCGATTGCTGTCTCTTCCTCTGCCAAGTGATATGCTTAAATTCAGCAGGTAGCTCTCTGTGCTTCAGGTCGCCAGCCGATGGCATTGCGAAGCAATGCAACCCGATGAATCATCCATCAGGGCCGTGCACCGGGAGTGTCAAACCCATCACCCGCGGCCGGAGAAGGCCCAACACCAGCGCCGCGTGCCATGATGGTTCCAGCGCCGTGCAGGGCTTGGCCGCGGGTGATGCAACGGTTCGAATCACTCCACAATGCAGCATGCTCCAACGGTTCTCATCAACGGGCGTCCGAAGGCCAATCGGAGGGCAACACCACGGGTCTCTGTCTCCAGAGGCCGTTGGCACCGCCCCGCTCTGAGCCCGCGGAGTCGCGGCTGGGCCGCGGTCCGTGGGCTCCATGATCAAGCCTCTGCGCGCGGAGAGGTGAAGGACACCCCTCCGCGCTGCTCTGCACGCCAAATGACCCCATGATGAACATGGGATCCCGTGGCATCATTGCAGCCGTATTGGATAACGATTCCGACTCAGACACTGAAGCATCGAAAGGGAGAAACCGGCATTGAACCGCTGGTCTCCACTTGCCTGTTGCGTTCAAAGGTAGTCATCTCCACAAAGCTCACGAGTCTCTGCATTTCGCAATTCCCGTATCGAAGGCTACTCCGTTCTTCCACATCACATGGACCAAGGCATCCACTGCAGCAGGTTGGACATCAACAACCATCTATCTCTGCTCCCTGGCGCGGGAGAGCCCTCAGCGCCGTCACCCACTGGTTGACCAGCAGGTGGCGTTGCACAAAGCTTCGACAATGATCCTGCTGCAGGTTCACCTACAGCAACCTTGTTACAACTTTTGCTTCCTCTAGCAACAGAACATCGCCCAAATTCCATGACAAGACATTGATGTGCACGAGTGCCAATCAGCTTGAGTTCCTGAGGGCTTTATCATTCTGCCATCAGTAGCAACGATGGGCGGTGTGTATAAATGGCAGGGACATAATCTGTGCAAGCTGATGACGTGCACATACCAGGCATTCCTTGTTCATGACAGATAGTTGCAAGCATCAATCCCAAACACGCATTCACAGCTGCAAAGGTTGCCCGCCCACTTCTGGGCAGGACGGTCCCATGGATGGGACACCAAGGCTTGTTCACTGGACCAGTGTAGTGCGCGTGCGGCCCAGAACATCTAGGAGCATCACAGACCTGCTGTTGGCTCTGGCTTGCGTGCACTTGGTAAACATGCACGGCACCCGAGAGAAGCAGCATACCCGGCACTCTCAGACGGGTAATCCACGAGCCCCGGTGGGACCGGCAAGCCGACCCACGGGTCAGGTGTTCCGTCCTACATGAATGCGAGACCGGGGACTATTCAGAGGCAGAGGTCTCACTCGTTATCGGAATCAACCAGACAAATCACTCCACCAATCAGGAGCGGCCATGCACCACCGTCCAGAGGATCAAGAAAGAACCCTCAATCTGTCAATCCCGACTGCGTCCTGACCTGGTAACATTCCCCGTGTTGAGTCAAATTAAGCCGCATACTCCACGCCTTGTGGTGCCATTCCATCAATTCCTTTAAGTTTCAGCCTTGAGACCGTACTCCCCCCTGAATCCGTAAGCTTTGATTTCTCGCTGCAGAGGAGTGAAACCGATGGCATCCTGTTGAGGAGATTATGGCCCACCGACACCGAGCTGACATAGTTTACAGCGGTAGACTACGATGGTATCTGATCATCTTCGCTCCCCACACTCTCGTTCTTGATCGACGAACATGCTCCAGTGGAACGCCTTTGCCGCAGTTGATCCCACAGCGGTCTGAGAATTTCACCTCTGGCGTGTCAATATCCATCACGACGAACAGACCCATCACTGCCGTTCAGAGCCAGCACCGCCCAGCTGCCCGGTGAAGGCCACCGCCGGAGCGGATAGCCTCCGGCCATCTGGGGGCACCAGCACTGCGTTGCCCTTTGCGGACCCTGAGACTCAGCAGAACAGCTGTGTCCACATATGGTCGATCCTTTGCCATCCCGCGCTGAATCATGCAATCAAGTCACGTTTGCTTTGGACGCGCTGAGTTGTTCACAGTGGCATCCATGGACGGCTCCGAGGTCGGGTCGCAAGTGACCCGCGCCCATGTCAGAGGCATGACCGCATCAGCCACCACTGAAGGAGGCTTCTTGCCGGAGCGGTCCGAACCCCTGCAAAGCGGGCACGGGGACCATCTGCAGGGGGTTTGAATCCAGCAGCGCATCCACGGAGGCCGCCACCCGGCCTGACGGCCGGGAGACAGCCCCAGCAGAGCGGCCGGACGCCCTGCAGCCCCATGCCCAGGGGTTGACTACGAGCTTTTCAACAGCAGCAACATTTGTATACGCTCTTGGAGCTGGAATTACCGCAGCTGCTGGCACCAGACTTGCCCTCCAGTTGATACTCATTGCTGCGTTTGGATAGCATTCATTGCGGAGTCCCACCCACCACACAGGGTGAGCAGGGCTGCTATGGCTCGTCGCTGTCTCGCCAGACCAGTGTCGGCAGTGGACAATTTGCGCGCCTGCTGCTCGCCTTGGCAATGGTAGCCGTTTCTTAGGCTCCCTCTCCGGAATCAAACCCTGATTTCCCGTTACCCGTGATAGCCATGGTGGTCCACTACACCACCAACCAGAGCTGATAGGTCAGAGACTCACACTGTGGAGCATTCATGGTAGAACCATCTTTGCCATCACAGAAAACGGCCTGAATCACCCTTGCACGCTGCCCTGTACGGGCGCAGGTCTTGATATCGGCCAACTGCCAGTGACCCTGAACGGGCCACAGCTCTGAGCTTCCATGTATTAGCCACCCAGTTGAGGTGAATATCCGGACCGATGTCACAGGGGACCACGAGGGCCCCAAGCAACCAGTGCACAGTCATCAGATTGTCGCCGGTGTAATGAGCCATTCACAGATTCACTCTCAATCCCATGTATTCTGACACTTGCATGGCTTAGTCCTTGAGAGAAGCATATGACAACTGGCAGGATCAACCAGAATCACTCGACTGCATCATGCCCAGGAGCGACCATCGAACCCCATGAAGGGGCGTCAATGGCCTCTCCACGGTGGCTTGCCGTGAGCCACGCCCTCCGACGGACGCCCCGTGGAGGAGCCAATCCGTCGGTGACTGCATCAAACCACGGAGAACCGGAGCTCTCCAAGCGCCCGTGCATGTGCATGCACGGGCCGCGTCTCGGAACCCGCCGGAGATGGACTCCGGCGGGGGGCGATCTCGGATCCATGGCCAGAGGTGGCGCGCACCCCATGGCCGACAGCCAAGGCTGTACCAACTCACGATCGAATGCCTCTGCATCATCTCCGTTGCCCCGCCGCAGGGCAGCCTCGCGAGGGCTGCGCCGCAGCGGGATCGATACAACCAGAACGGGTCTTATCCACGTGGGGGCTGGGTTGATTTGTATAGCGGAGGTTGCAGCCTGCCTCACGCTGTGACCCAGGATCGCCTCCGGCGGTCTCGGGGCCGGGGCGCCATGCGACGCCGCCGGGGGCCTCCCCTTACATAGTAACAAACGGGCCCCGCGGAACGGGAGCTTTCCTCGCGCGATTCGGCCGGGCGAGCCGAAACGGGGATCCATGAAGGCTGCACAGGACATCCGGCTGGGATGGTGACGGGCTGACCCAGGATCGCCTCCGGCGGTCTCGGGGCCGGGGCGCCATGCGACGCCGCCGGGGGCCTCCCCTTACATAGTAACAAACGGGCCCCGCGGAACGGGAGCTTTCCTCGCGCGATTCGGCCGGGCGAGCCGAAACGGGGATCCATGAAGGCTGCACTGGGCAAGCACTGGAATCACCACGTGGAGGCCTGCTCCGCGCGATGATCCCAGTGCCAGCCCTTGACCAGAGGCAGAGAACCCACAGCATGCGGGGCCACTGCGGCTCACAGGCTCGGACCGGTACTAGTCTCATACGATTCATCTCCGGTGAAGCAACTTCCTCGCCTTAGTACACCAGCCCATGAGAGTCACGTGATATGCATGCGGGACCGTGTCCAAAGAGGCATGCACAATGGTAGGCCCGGAAGCCCACCATCAATGTCACGCTATCTCATGCAACCTTGCCGCGGAATGTTTCGACTGCATCACTGCTGACTGGAGGGCGATGCCTCGGATCCAAAACCATAGAAAGCCATGCGATTGTCCAATCACGTCATCTTGCCTCCTCCGACCGGAGGCGTGCGCTGCTCTCGCTGTGCCGCGGCGAGGCCTCCGTGGGCCCTTCGAAGGACGTCACCAGAGACTGAAGCCCAGGCCTCTTCACGGCATTCGAGACGCACGCCCCGGCATTGGCCATCGGAGATCCAACCCCGCGCGGAACGCAGGGCACGCTAGCCTTATTTGACAGTGCTTGTCCAAAGTTCGGTATGCGGAGGCGATCGGGCACTGAGCCCCATGGGGTGTTTGTCGGACACTCTGGTACAGGATGCACCGAGTCGCACGAAGCCATGCGCTCGGATGCTGCTGCCCCATGGGGTGTGCACACGCCGGGTGCCCGGTTCAGACTTAGATGCTTTCAGCCAATATCCGCCATGTGTAGACTAGCAAGCCCCGGCCGCTCAGCCGACCACAGAAACCAGAGGCATGGCACGAGGGTTCCTCTCGTACTACCACGCGCTGCCGTCGTCAAACCCAATCATCACAAGTGTGAAGGCAATCGCGAAGGATCGCCGTCGAGAAGCAAACCGTGCTCATCGGGAGTTCTGAAGACAGAATAGCGGCCGTTGCAGGAGGGTAAAACCAACCTGTCTCACGACGGTCTAAACCCAGCTCACGTTCCCTGTTGGTGGGTGAACAATCCAACTCTTCTACTCGGCTGCAGGTGAGAAGCTAGGAAGAGCCGACATCGAAGGATCAAAAAGCAACGTCGCTTCGAACGCTTGGCTGCCACAAGCCAGTTATCCCTGTGGTAATTTTTCTGACACCTCTGGCTTCAATATCCGGAACTCGCGTGCTTGACCAAAGGATCGCAAGGCCACGCTTGCACATTGTGGACTCTTACTGAAAGTGACTGCATCAGCAGTGCCTTTGACCTGCTCCTCTGTGAGGGGTTTCCGTCCCGCCTGAGCAGTGCTTCGGGACACCTGCGTTGTCCTGTAACAGGTGTGCCGCCCCAGCCAAACTCCCCATCTGAGCAGTGTCCCGAAGCTGCGGCGAACAAAGCACCTGGGTCGCACACGGGCCCGAGGGCCCGGAACTGTGCTTGGCACACGAAGCGGTGAGGCCGTGAGGCACGACGCAAGGGACGTGCCTCTAGGTCGGGCACCAAGAGGTGCCAGCGGCTGCCGTACCCGAATCATCCGATTAGTAAAGCGGCTGTGGAGGTAGTGGTATTTCATTGCAAGCTTGCGCGTAGCAGCGCGGAGCCTCATCATATCCAGAAGGACGGAAGAGCCGACAGTCGAGATGGCCGCGAAGGCCATGATCAATGCCATGAGTTGGCGCGCACTTCCCACCTGTGCTACACCCTCCATGCTGCTGCACTCTGTCAGACTAGAGTCAAACTCAACAGGGTCTTCTTTCCCCGCTGGAACACCCAAGCCCGTTCCCTTGGCGGTTGGTTCACCAGCCAGCATCTAGGGACAGCAGGAATCTCGTTGATCCATTCATGCGCGTCAATAATCAGTCGACGAGGCATTTGGCTACCTTAAGAGAGTCATAGTTACTCCCGCCGTTTACCCGCGCTTGGCTAAATCTCTTTGCATTGACAATCAGAGCACTGGGCAGAAGTCACCTCGCGGAACCAGCCAGCAGGTCCCATCGCAAAGCTGTGTTTCAATTAAACAGTCAGATTCCCCTGCGTAGTACACAGTTCCGAGTAGACCACACGTGGGTGCCACGGATGGGGCCGACGTCTCAGGTCGGCCATCTCCCCGCCCACGGGAACTGAAGCCAGGCCGCACCCGAAGGCACAGCCTCTCTTCTTTGCACACCCAAAGCTCCGTGCCTCCACCCAAGAGCCGCGGCGGGGCGTGCTTGGCCGTTCCGAGGCACAAGGATCACGCCCGCTGGAGAAGCGGCCTTCGGCTGAGGTGGGGCCTGGACGCCCACGGCCAGAGGACGGCTGGGAAGCCAGCCCTGGCACAGGACAACCAAGCCCCGGAGGGTTCCGTGCAATCCCGACGGGCAGGCCTGACACCCTGGCCCTTGGAGCCACCGCATCTTCCGAAGGTACACAACCAGTTTGCCGATTTCCCTTAGCTGCATTTGCACTGTTGACCAGCGGCGTCTAGCCGAAGAGACCAGCTGCGGTGATTCGGTACGGAGCCATTCCAATCGGATCAGAGCCCCCAGATGGGGGCTTGTCCCGGTTTGGTCACCAAGGGTTCACGCTTTGTTGCACAACTTCGCAGGGCGTTCCATGGAGTCGGTGGCCACCAAAGGCATGGCGCATTCCGGGTCGGCCGAGGCCAAACCCTCAGAGCAGGGCACGCGTAAGTCCAATGGTACCAATGCAGCACCATCTTGCCAAGCAGAGAGCTATGTCGCCATGCAGCATGTCAGTGGATAGCCCACACACTCCAGCTGTCAGATGGAAAAGACAACTCCACAGGGGCGCCACCGAGACGCGGCCCCGCAGCACCGGACTTGAGAACACCAGCGTTGCCACTGGCCCTTCCCAGCAATCTCTCCGAGAAAGCGTTCTGAGTATCATCAGCCAAGACCCTGGTACCAGCGTGTCGGAATATTAGATTCGTCTGCCTGTTCGCCACTCCTGCAAGGCAGAGCCCTGGCACCGAGCTTCACCCGAAGGGCACAGCGCCGCGCACCCCATGGCACCCAGTGGGGGACCAGCACGGCGCCAGCCGCGGGACGGGCGACCCGGAGCCAGAGGCCCCGAACTTTGCAGCCTTTGCCGTATCCGTGAGCATTGCCATCTGGCTTACAATCGACTGACCCATATTCAACGGCTGTTGGTATGGAAGCCTGCTCCACTCCAGTCCTCAACCACTCAGGCCAGCAGCAGGCCTCTGCAAGAGAGAGCCTGCATGAGCCACCAGAAAGAATACTCGCTACTGCAACCAAGATCTGCACCAAGGGATACTTCCCTCCGGGTCACCCCGGAGCCAGCACCGCGAACCCTTGCGTCTCGCCTACGCACTGCTGCACCTGCCCTGCTGCCACAGCAGCGGCGCGGTGTAAGTCAAACAACGCCTCTGGCTTGAGCATCATCCATTTTCGAAGCTGCCCGCTTCGGCAGGTGGGTTGTTACACACTCCTAAGCGGATTCCAACCTTCATGGCCACCGCCCTGCTATCTCTAGCGGACAACATCCTTTGTGGATTCTATGTATGAGCCAGCACTTGAACCCTGCAACCGCGCTCTCGGATCATCCCGCATCGCCAGCACTGCTTACCAGTAATGGCCCACATGGGGCTGCACACTGTTCCGGGTTGGGCCCCAGCGGCCTCAGCGGATGCCCGGGCAGAATGCCCCACCCCGCTGAGGCCAGAAGGCTGCCACCATCTCTCAAACACACTCAGGCACAGCGGACTGCGTTGGGCACGCCGTCGGCCAGGGATGGCCTTTGACGCGCCACACACAGACGCCGGATGCAGAGAAGTGTGCCTCCGATGCTTGCCCATTCACAGTTTGAGAATAGGTTGAGGACTGATAGACTCCCCAGAATGCCTCTCATGCATTGCTTTACCGGACAAAAGCCGCATCACGATCGACGAGTTCGGACACACTCCCAGCCCCAGCTATCCTGAGGGAAACTTGGGCGGAAACCAGCTACTAGATGGTTCGATTGGCCTTTCACCCCTATGCCCCGCTCAGACAACACGATTTGCACGTCAGGATTGCGACCGGCCTCCACCGCAGTTTCCCACGGCTTCGCCGTAGCCAGGTATAGTTCACCATCTTTCGGGTCCCATGGAGGACACCTCGCACTCAGAACCAGTGTCCATTGGATTCAGGCTCGGCAGCTCTTGCATCAGATCGGTTTGCCATTGCACGCCATGGAGAAACATGCGGCACGCAGCACCATAGATCCCGCATGGATCCAAGAGGCAGCACCGCGGCGCAGAGTCCCCAGAGGCATGGCCACACGCTCTTCAGAGTCCCCAAAGGCGCGGTGAAACACAGTAGCACCGCGGAGAAAGTGGTCCGTTCGCTTTAACCAGGCAACGTTCGGGAGAATCGGCAGCTGCGGCCACTGCTGCATGCCACGCCTGGGTCGGGTCGCGGAGGCCAAACCCGGCCAAGGCGGCGGCACAGCGGGCCCCGCCACCAGTTGCTCCGTACCAGCTTTGACTACACGCACAGCATTGCCTGCGGCCTCCGATAGACTCCTTGGTCCGTGTTTCAAGACGGGCAGGGGATGTCCCTGCCTTGCCAAGCCACTCTTGACACCTTTGCACCACTGTGCACCAACCGGGGTACCGAGAGCCGGGATGAGAGACCTGGAGGGCCTGCACACCACTAGCTCTCCCACTGATTGCACCCGGCGCGGTTGGTAGGCACATGCATCCGGTGCACCACACAGGGGCACACCGGACACCCACAGGGCCATTCTGCCTTGCCACATTTGCCCTCTCGAAGGATGATGCTCCGTGACATGGGTTACGGCTCCGGGCGGGACAGCAGAGCACCAAAGAGCAAAGCCAAGCCCGGAAGCCATCCAGAATCCCAGCCAATGAAGCCTCTTCTCCGTCGGGGCATAGGTCACAGCGACCAAATGCATGCCCCCAGGTCCAGACAGGCGGAGTGCCTCTGCCAGAATGCCACTGCGAATCGATCCCACCAGAGAGTGGGGCTCTGCAGCCAGCCGCAGGCCAGACCCGAGGTCGCTTGTCCAAAAGCCGGGAAGGGCCCCCGACCGCCAATGCCTGTGCGAGAGCCACGGATGGTCCCGCCAGCCACTTCACGGTCCGGGGCCGCATCGCAATCCTCTGTGTCAGGGAAGCATCCACCACCGGTCGCCTGCCGCAGCTTCAGGCACTTTGAACCCTCTTTGCAGAGTCCTTTGCACGTTTCGATCAGTCTACTTGTTAGCTATCGGTCCCATGTCTGTATGCAGCCTTGCCACGGACATGCCTGGCCGTTTGACCTACAGTCCCAAGCAGCTCTACTCCAGGGTCTGGCGTGTGTGCACACCATGGCTAAGAACACCGACCAGTCCTCTTGACAGGAGGGCTGTAGCCCAGGTATCGCGGACCATCCCAGGCCACTCTGACTCTGGATCGGCGCCATAGTAGGTCTGTGCAGCCGTGACAGCCATCCCCATGCCAGCATTGCATCCCGGAGTGCACCCAGTGCTCACCGCATCAGGTGACCAACAACGATACGGGTAGACCGTGTCAATCTGGTTCATTCGCCATTACTGAAGCCATCGCGATTGCTGTCTCTTCCTCTGCCAAGTGATATGCTTAAATTCAGCAGGTAGCTCTCTGTGCTTCAGGTCGCCAGCCGATGGCATTGCGAAGCAATGCAACCCGATGAATCATCCATCAGGGCCGTGCACCGGGAGTGTCAAACCCATCACCCGCGGCCGGAGAAGGCCCAACACCAGCGCCGCGTGCCATGATGGTTCCAGCGCCGTGCAGGGCTTGGCCGCGGGTGATGCAACGGTTCGAATCACTCCACAATGCAGCATGCTCCAACGGTTCTCATCAACGGGCGTCCGAAGGCCAATCGGAGGGCAACACCACGGGTCTCTGTCTCCAGAGGCCGTTGGCACCGCCCCGCTCTGAGCCCGCGGAGTCGCGGCTGGGCCGCGGTCCGTGGGCTCCATGATCAAGCCTCTGCGCGCGGAGAGGTGAAGGACACCCCTCCGCGCTGCTCTGCACGCCAAATGACCCCATGATGAACATGGGATCCCGTGGCATCATTGCAGCCGTATTGGATAACGATTCCGACTCAGACACTGAAGCATCGAAAGGGAGAAACCGGCATTGAACCGCTGGTCTCCACTTGCCTGTTGCGTTCAAAGGTAGTCATCTCCACAAAGCTCACGAGTCTCTGCATTTCGCAATTCCCGTATCGAAGGCTACTCCGTTCTTCCACATCACATGGACCAAGGCATCCACTGCAGCAGGTTGGACATCAACAACCATCTATCTCTGCTCCCTGGCGCGGGAGAGCCCTCAGCGCCGTCACCCACTGGTTGACCAGCAGGTGGCGTTGCACAAAGCTTCGACAATGATCCTGCTGCAGGTTCACCTACAGCAACCTTGTTACAACTTTTGCTTCCTCTAGCAACAGAACATCGCCCAAATTCCATGACAAGACATTGATGTGCACGAGTGCCAATCAGCTTGAGTTCCTGAGGGCTTTATCATTCTGCCATCAGTAGCAACGATGGGCGGTGTGTATAAATGGCAGGGACATAATCTGTGCAAGCTGATGACGTGCACATACCAGGCATTCCTTGTTCATGACAGATAGTTGCAAGCATCAATCCCAAACACGCATTCACAGCTGCAAAGGTTGCCCGCCCACTTCTGGGCAGGACGGTCCCATGGATGGGACACCAAGGCTTGTTCACTGGACCAGTGTAGTGCGCGTGCGGCCCAGAACATCTAGGAGCATCACAGACCTGCTGTTGGCTCTGGCTTGCGTGCACTTGGTAAACATGCACGGCACCCGAGAGAAGCAGCATACCCGGCACTCTCAGACGGGTAATCCACGAGCCCCGGTGGGACCGGCAAGCCGACCCACGGGTCAGGTGTTCCGTCCTACATGAATGCGAGACCGGGGACTATTCAGAGGCAGAGGTCTCACTCGTTATCGGAATCAACCAGACAAATCACTCCACCAATCAGGAGCGGCCATGCACCACCGTCCAGAGGATCAAGAAAGAACCCTCAATCTGTCAATCCCGACTGCGTCCTGACCTGGTAACATTCCCCGTGTTGAGTCAAATTAAGCCGCATACTCCACGCCTTGTGGTGCCATTCCATCAATTCCTTTAAGTTTCAGCCTTGAGACCGTACTCCCCCCTGAATCCGTAAGCTTTGATTTCTCGCTGCAGAGGAGTGAAACCGATGGCATCCTGTTGAGGAGATTATGGCCCACCGACACCGAGCTGACATAGTTTACAGCGGTAGACTACGATGGTATCTGATCATCTTCGCTCCCCACACTCTCGTTCTTGATCGACGAACATGCTCCAGTGGAACGCCTTTGCCGCAGTTGATCCCACAGCGGTCTGAGAATTTCACCTCTGGCGTGTCAATATCCATCACGACGAACAGACCCATCACTGCCGTTCAGAGCCAGCACCGCCCAGCTGCCCGGTGAAGGCCACCGCCGGAGCGGATAGCCTCCGGCCATCTGGGGGCACCAGCACTGCGTTGCCCTTTGCGGACCCTGAGACTCAGCAGAACAGCTGTGTCCACATATGGTCGATCCTTTGCCATCCCGCGCTGAATCATGCAATCAAGTCACGTTTGCTTTGGACGCGCTGAGTTGTTCACAGTGGCATCCATGGACGGCTCCGAGGTCGGGTCGCAAGTGACCCGCGCCCATGTCAGAGGCATGACCGCATCAGCCACCACTGAAGGAGGCTTCTTGCCGGAGCGGTCCGAACCCATGCAAAGCGGGCACGGGGACCATCTGCAGGGGGTTTGAATCCAGCAGCGCATCCACGGAGGCCGCCACCCGGCCTGACGGCCGGGAGACAGCCCCAGCAGAGCGGCCGGACGCCCTGCAGCCCCATGCCCAGGGGTTGACTACGAGCTTTTCAACAGCAGCAACATTTGTATACGCTCTTGGAGCTGGAATTACCGCAGCTGCTGGCACCAGACTTGCCCTCCAGTTGATACTCATTGCTGCGTTTGGATAGCATTCATTGCGGAGTCCCACCCACCACACAGGGTGAGCAGGGCTGCTATGGCTCGTCGCTGTCTCGCCAGACCAGTGTCGGCAGTGGACAATTTGCGCGCCTGCTGCTCGCCTTGGCAATGGTAGCCGTTTCTTAGGCTCCCTCTCCGGAATCAAACCCTGATTTCCCGTTACCCGTGATAGCCATGGTGGTCCACTACACCACCAACCAGAGCTGATAGGTCAGAGACTCACACTGTGGAGCATTCATGGTAGAACCATCTTTGCCATCACAGAAAACGGCCTGAATCACCCTTGCACGCTGCCCTGTACGGGCGCAGGTCTTGATATCGGCCAACTGCCAGTGACCCTGAACGGGCCACAGCTCTGAGCTTCCATGTATTAGCCACCCAGTTGAGGTGAATATCCGGACCGATGTCACAGGGGACCACGAGGGCCCCAAGCAACCAGTGCACAGTCATCAGATTGTCGCCGGTGTAATAGCCATTCACAGATTCACTCTCAATCCCATGTATTCTGACACTTGCATGGCTTAGTCCTTGAGAGAAGCATATGACAACTGGCAGGATCAACCAGAATCACTCGACTGCATCATGCCCAGGAGCGACCATCGAACCCCATGAAGGGGCGTCAATGGCCTCTCCACGGTGGCTTGCCGTGAGCCACGCCCTCCGACGGACGCCCCGTGGAGGAGCCAATCCGTCGGTGACTGCATCAAACCACGGAGAACCGGAGCTCTCCAAGCGCCCGTGCATGTGCATGCACGGGCCGCGTCTCGGAACCCGCCGGAGATGGACTCCGGCGGGGGGCGATCTCGGATCCATGGCCAGAGGTGGCGCGCACCCCATGGCCGACAGCCAAGGCTGTACCAACTCACGATCGAATGCCTCTGCATCATCTCCGTTGCCCCGCCGCAGGGCAGCCTCGCGAGGGCTGCGCCGCAGCGGGATCGATACAACCAGAACGGGTCTTATCCACGTGGGGGCTGGGTTGATTTGTATAGCGGAGGTTGCAGCCTGCCTCACGCTGTGACCCAGGATCGCCTCCGGCGGTCTCGGGGCCGGGGCGCCATGCGACGCCGCCGGGGGCCTCCCCTTACATAGTAACAAACGGGCCCCGCGGAACGGGAGCTTTCCTCGCGCGATTCGGCCGGGCGAGCCGAAACGGGGATCCATGAAGGCTGCACAGGACATCCGGCTGGGATGGTGACGGGCTGACCCAGGATCGCCTCCGGCGGTCTCGGGGCCGGGGCGCCATGCGACGCCGCCGGGGGCCTCCCCTTACATAGTAACAAACGGGCCCCGCGGAACGGGAGCTTTCCTCGCGCGATTCGGCCGGGCGAGCCGAAACGGGGATCCATGAAGGCTGCACAGGACATCCGGCTGGGATGGTGACGGGCTGACCCAGGATCGCCTCCGGCGGTCTCGGGGCCGGGGCGCCATGCGACGCCGCCGGGGGCCTCCCCTTACATAGTAACAAACGGGCCCCGCGGAACGGGAGCTTTCCTCGCGCGATTCGGCCGGGCGAGCCGAAACGGGGATCCATGAAGGCTGCACTGGGCAAGCACTGGAATCACCACGTGGAGGCCTGCTCCGCGCGATGATCCCAGTGCCAGCCCTTGACCAGAGGCAGAGAACCCACAGCATGCGGGGCCACTGCGGCTCACAGGCTCGGACCGGTACTAGTCTCATACGATTCATCTCCGGTGAAGCAACTTCCTCGCCTTAGTACACCAGCCCATGAGAGTCACGTGATATGCATGCGGGACCGTGTCCAAAGAGGCATGCACAATGGTAGGCCCGGAAGCCCACCATCAATGTCACGCTATCTCATGCAACCTTGCCGCGGAATGTTTCGACTGCATCACTGCTGACTGGAGGGCGATGCCTCGGATCCAAAACCATAGAAAGCCATGCGATTGTCCAATCACGTCATCTTGCCTCCTCCGACCGGAGGCGTGCGCTGCTCTCGCTGTGCCGCGGCGAGGCCTCCGTGGGCCCTTCGAAGGACGTCACCAGAGACTGAAGCCCAGGCCTCTTCACGGCATTCGAGACGCACGCCCCGGCATTGGCCATCGGAGATCCAACCCCGCGCGGAACGCAGGGCACGCTAGCCTTATTTGACAGTGCTTGTCCAAAGTTCGGTATGCGGAGGCGATCGGGCACTGAGCCCCATGGGGTGTTTGTCGGACACTCTGGTACAGGATGCACCGAGTCGCACGAAGCCATGCGCTCGGATGCTGCTGCCCCATGGGGTGTGCACACGCCGGGTGCCCGGTTCAGACTTAGATGCTTTCAGCCAATATCCGCCATGTGTAGACTAGCAAGCCCCGGCCGCTCAGCCGACCACAGAAACCAGAGGCATGGCACGAGGGTTCCTCTCGTACTACCACGCGCTGCCGTCGTCAAACCCAATCATCACAAGTGTGAAGGCAATCGCGAAGGATCGCCGTCGAGAAGCAAACCGTGCTCATCGGGAGTTCTGAAGACAGAATAGCGGCCGTTGCAGGAGGGTAAAACCAACCTGTCTCACGACGGTCTAAACCCAGCTCACGTTCCCTGTTGGTGGGTGAACAATCCAACTCTTCTACTCGGCTGCAGGTGAGAAGCTAGGAAGAGCCGACATCGAAGGATCAAAAAGCAACGTCGCTTCGAACGCTTGGCTGCCACAAGCCAGTTATCCCTGTGGTAATTTTTCTGACACCTCTGGCTTCAATATCCGGAACTCGCGTGCTTGACCAAAGGATCGCAAGGCCACGCTTGCACATTGTGGACTCTTACTGAAAGTGACTGCATCAGCAGTGCCTTTGACCTGCTCCTCTGTGAGGGGTTTCCGTCCCGCCTGAGCAGTGCTTCGGGACACCTGCGTTGTCCTGTAACAGGTGTGCCGCCCCAGCCAAACTCCCCATCTGAGCAGTGTCCCGAAGCTGCGGCGAACAAAGCACCTGGGTCGCACACGGGCCCGAGGGCCCGGAACTGTGCTTGGCACACGAAGCGGTGAGGCCGTGAGGCACGACGCAAGGGACGTGCCTCTAGGTCGGGCACCAAGAGGTGCCAGCGGCTGCCGTACCCGAATCATCCGATTAGTAAAGCGGCTGTGGAGGTAGTGGTATTTCATTGCAAGCTTGCGCGTAGCAGCGCGGAGCCTCATCATATCCAGAAGGACGGAAGAGCCGACAGTCGAGATGGCCGCGAAGGCCATGATCAATGCCATGAGTTGGCGCGCACTTCCCACCTGTGCTACACCCTCCATGCTGCTGCACTCTGTCAGACTAGAGTCAAACTCAACAGGGTCTTCTTTCCCCGCTGGAACACCCAAGCCCGTTCCCTTGGCGGTTGGTTCACCAGCCAGCATCTAGGACAGCAGGAATCTCGTTGATCCATTCATGCGCGTCAATAATCAGTCGACGAGGCATTTGGCTACCTTAAGAGAGTCATAGTTACTCCCGCCGTTTACCCGCGCTTGGCTAAATCTCTTTGCATTGACAATCAGAGCACTGGGCAGAAGTCACCTCGCGGAACCAGCCAGCAGGTCCCATCGCAAAGCTGTGTTTCAATTAAACAGTCAGATTCCCCTGCGTAGTACACAGTTCCGAGTAGACCACACGTGGGTGCCACGGATGGGGCCGACGTCTCAGGTCGGCCATCTCCCCGCCCACGGGAACTGAAGCCAGGCCGCACCCGAAGGCACAGCCTCTCTTCTTTGCACACCCAAAGCTCCGTGCCTCCACCCAAGAGCCGCGGCGGGGCGTGCTTGGCCGTTCCGAGGCACAAGGATCACGCCCGCTGGAGAAGCGGCCTTCGGCTGAGGTGGGGCCTGGACGCCCACGGCCAGAGGACGGCTGGGAAGCCAGCCCTGGCACAGGACAACCAAGCCCCGGAGGGTTCCGTGCAATCCCGACGGGCAGGCCTGACACCCTGGCCCTTGGAGCCACCGCATCTTCCGAAGGTACACAACCAGTTTGCCGATTTCCCTTAGCTGCATTTGCACTGTTGACCAGCGGCGTCTAGCCGAAGAGACCAGCTGCGGTGATTCGGTAGGAGCCATTCCAATCGGATCAGAGCCCCCAGATGGGGGCTTGTCCCGGTTTGGTCACCAAGGGTTCACGCTTTGTTGCACAACTTCGCAGGGCGTTCCATGGAGTCGGTGGCCACCAAAGGCATGGCGCATTCCGGGTCGGCCGAGGCCAAACCCTCAGAGCAGGGCACGCGTAAGTCCAATGGTACCAATGCAGCACCATCTTGCCAAGCAGAGAGCTATGTCGCCATGCAGCATGTCAGTGGATAGCCCACACACTCCAGCTGTCAGATGGAAAAGACAACTCCACAGGGGCGCCACCGAGACGCGGCCCCGCAGCACCGGACTTGAGAACACCAGCGTTGCCACTGGCCCTTCCCAGCAATCTCTCCGAGAAAGCGTTCTGAGTATCATCAGCCAAGACCCTGGTACCAGCGTGTCGGAATATTAGATTCGTCTGCCTGTTCGCCACTCCTGCAAGGCAGAGCCCTGGCACCGAGCTTCACCCGAAGGGCACAGCGCCGCGCACCCCATGGCACCCAGTGGGGGACCAGCACGGCGCCAGCCGCGGGACGGGCGACCCGGAGCCAGAGGCCCCGAACTTTGCAGCCTTTGCCGTATCCGTGAGCATTGCCATCTGGCTTACAATCGACTGACCCATATTCAACGGCTGTTGGTATGGAAGCCTGCTCCACTCCAGTCCTCAACCACTCAGGCCAGCAGCAGGCCTCTGCAAGAGAGAGCCTGCATGAGCCACCAGAAAGAATACTCGCTACTGCAACCAAGATCTGCACCAAGGGATACTTCCCTCCGGGTCACCCCGGAGCCAGCACCGCGAACCCTTGCGTCTCGCCTACGCACTGCTGCACCTGCCCTGCTGCCACAGCAGCGGCGCGGTGTAAGTCAAACAACGCCTCTGGCTTGAGCATCATCCATTTTCGAAGCTGCCCGCTTCGGCAGGTGGGTTGTTACACACTCCTAAGCGGATTCCAACCTTCATGGCCACCGCCCTGCTATCTCTAGCGGACAACATCCTTTGTGGATTCTATGTATGAGCCAGCACTTGAACCCTGCAACCGCGCTCTCGGATCATCCCGCATCGCCAGCACTGCTTACCAGTAATGGCCCACATGGGGCTGCACACTGTTCCGGGTTGGGCCCCAGCGGCCTCAGCGGATGCCCGGGCAGAATGCCCCACCCCGCTGAGGCCAGAAGGCTGCCACCATCTCTCAAACACACTCAGGCACAGCGGACTGCGTTGGGCACGCCGTCGGCCAGGGATGGCCTTTGACGCGCCACACACAGACGCCGGATGCAGAGAAGTGTGCCTCCGATGCTTGCCCATTCACAGTTTGAGAATAGGTTGAGGACTGATAGACTCCCCAGAATGCCTCTCATGCATTGCTTTACCGGACAAAAGCCGCATCACGATCGACGAGTTCGGACACACTCCCAGCCCCAGCTATCCTGAGGGAAACTTGGGCGGAAACCAGCTACTAGATGGTTCGATTGGCCTTTCACCCCTATGCCCCGCTCAGACAACACGATTTGCACGTCAGGATTGCGACCGGCCTCCACCGCAGTTTCCCACGGCTTCGCCGTAGCCAGGTATAGTTCACCATCTTTCGGGTCCCATGGAGGACACCTCGCACTCAGAACCAGTGTCCATTGGATTCAGGCTCGGCAGCTCTTGCATCAGATCGGTTTGCCATTGCACGCCATGGAGAAACATGCGGCACGCAGCACCATAGATCCCGCATGGATCCAAGAGGCAGCACCGCGGCGCAGAGTCCCCAGAGGCATGGCCACACGCTCTTCAGAGTCCCCAAAGGCGCGGTGAAACACAGTAGCACCGCGGAGAAAGTGGTCCGTTCGCTTTAACCAGGCAACGTTCGGGAGAATCGGCAGCTGCGGCCACTGCTGCATGCCACGCCTGGGTCGGGTCGCGGAGGCCAAACCCGGCCAAGGCGGCGGCACAGCGGGCCCCGCCACCAGTTGCTCCGTACCAGCTTTGACTACACGCACAGCATTGCCTGCGGCCTCCGATAGACTCCTTGGTCCGTGTTTCAAGACGGGCAGGGGATGTCCCTGCCTTGCCAAGCCACTCTTGACACCTTTGCACCACTGTGCACCAACCGGGGTACCGAGAGCCGGGATGAGAGACCTGGAGGGCCTGCACACCACTAGCTCTCCCACTGATTGCACCCGGCGCGGTTGGTAGGCACATGCATCCGGTGCACCACACAGGGGCACACCGGACACCCACAGGGCCATTCTGCCTTGCCACATTTGCCCTCTCGAAGGATGATGCTCCGTGACATGGGTTACGGCTCCGGGCGGGACAGCAGAGCACCAAAGAGCAAAGCCAAGCCCGGAAGCCATCCAGAATCCCAGCCAATGAAGCCTCTTCTCCGTCGGGGCATAGGTCACAGCGACCAAATGCATGCCCCCAGGTCCAGACAGGCGGAGTGCCTCTGCCAGAATGCCACTGCGAATCGATCCCACCAGAGAGTGGGGCTCTGCAGCCAGCCGCAGGCCAGACCCGAGGTCGCTTGTCCAAAAGCCGGGAAGGGCCCCACGACCGCCAATGCCTGTGCGAGAGCCACGGATGGTCCCGCCAGCCACTTCACGGTCCGGGGCCGCATCGCAATCCTCTGTGTCAGGGAAGCATCCACCACCGGTCGCCTGCCGCAGCTTCAGGCACTTTGAACCCTCTTTGCAGAGTCCTTTGCACGTTTCGATCAGTCTACTTGTTAGCTATCGGTCCCATGTCTGTATGCAGCCTTGCCACGGACATGCCTGGCCGTTTGACCTACAGTCCCAAGCAGCTCTACTCCAGGGTCTGGCGTGTGTGCACACCATGGCTAAGAACACCGACCAGTCCTCTTGACAGGAGGGCTGTAGCCCAGGTATCGCGGACCATCCCAGGCCACTCTGACTCTGGATCGGCGCCATAGTAGGTCTGTGCAGCCGTGACAGCCATCCCCATGCCAGCATTGCATCCCGGAGTGCACCCAGTGCTCACCGCATCAGGTGACCAACAACGATACGGGTAGACCGTGTCAATCTGGTTCATTCGCCATTACTGAAGCCATCGCGATTGCTGTCTCTTCCTCTGCCAAGTGATATGCTTAAATTCAGCAGGTAGCTCTCTGTGCTTCAGGTCGCCAGCCGATGGCATTGCGAAGCAATGCAACCCGATGAATCATCCATCAGGGCCGTGCACCGGGAGTGTCAAACCCATCACCCGCGGCCGGAGAAGGCCCAACACCAGCGCCGCGTGCCATGATGGTTCCAGCGCCGTGCAGGGCTTGGCCGCGGGTGATGCAACGGTTCGAATCACTCCACAATGCAGCATGCTCCAACGGTTCTCATCAACGGGCGTCCGAAGGCCAATCGGAGGGCAACACCACGGGTCTCTGTCTCCAGAGGCCGTTGGCACCGCCCCGCTCTGAGCCCGCGGAGTCGCGGCTGGGCCGCGGTCCGTGGGCTCCATGATCAAGCCTCTGCGCGCGGAGAGGTGAAGGACACCCCTCCGCGCTGCTCTGCACGCCAAATGACCCCATGATGAACATGGGATCCCGTGGCATCATTGCAGCCGTATTGGATAACGATTCCGACTCAGACACTGAAGCATCGAAAGGGAGAAACCGGCATTGAACCGCTGGTCTCCACTTGCCTGTTGCGTTCAAAGGTAGTCATCTCCACAAAGCTCACGAGTCTCTGCATTTCGCAATTCCCGTATCGAAGGCTACTCCGTTCTTCCACATCACATGGACCAAGGCATCCACTGCAGCAGGTTGGACATCAACAACCATCTATCTCTGCTCCCTGGCGCGGGAGAGCCCTCAGCGCCGTCACCCACTGGTTGACCAGCAGGTGGCGTTGCACAAAGCTTCGACAATGATCCTGCTGCAGGTTCACCTACAGCAACCTTGTTACAACTTTTGCTTCCTCTAGCAACAGAACATCGCCCAAATTCCATGACAAGACATTGATGTGCACGAGTGCCAATCAGCTTGAGTTCCTGAGGGCTTTATCATTCTGCCATCAGTAGCAACGATGGGCGGTGTGTATAAATGGCAGGGACATAAATCTGTGCAAGCTGATGACGTGCACATACCAGGCATTCCTTGTTCATGACAGATAGTTGCAAGCATCAATCCCAAACACGCATTCACAGCTGCAAAGGTTGCCCGCCCACTTCTGGGCAGGACGGTCCCATGGATGGGACACCAAGGCTTGTTCACTGGACCAGTGTAGTGCGCGTGCGGCCCAGAACATCTAGGAGCATCACAGACCTGCTGTTGGCTCTGGCTTGCGTGCACTTGGTAAACATGCACGGCACCCGAGAGAAGCAGCATACCCGGCACTCTCAGACGGGTAATCCACGAGCCCCGGTGGGACCGGCAAGCCGACCCACGGGTCAGGTGTTCCGTCCTACATGAATGCGAGACCGGGGACTATTCAGAGGCAGAGGTCTCACTCGTTATCGGAATCA
>CAXIWF010000327.1:0-16973 GCA_964036045.1 Eutreptiella sp. 'Long Island Sound 2002' | reverse complement strand
GCTTCAGCTGGTAAGCGCACAGCGCCTACCAGACAGCTGGCACTCAAGCGCGTGCGCTTAGTGCTGGGGGGTCTCTCCGTAGTCATAGCTCCCGGCGAAGCTGATCCAACCAAGACACCGCTAGCTGAGATACCAACACCCAGAAGAGTCCATCCTAGAAGACGTACAGCTGCTAAACGAAAGGCTGACGAGCTAGAGCAGATTGAAAATCGTCCTAGTGGTCTAGTTAACCGTACTGTTCGAGATGTTGCCCGTGCTGAAACATTTGCCTGGGATGTTAATGGCCGTGAGTTTTAGTTTTTATCATGTTGTGAGGGTTAATGGCAGAACCTTCTCCGACTAGTTCGGGTGGTGGAGGTCTCTGCTGCTTCGGCAAGTAACCAATAGGTATCTCATCACAATGTGATCGTTCGATTGATTGATTGATTTGGTTACTTGCCGAAGCAGCAGAGACCTCCACCACCCGAACTAGTCGGAGAAGGTTCTGCCATTAACCCTCACAACATGATAAAAACTAAAACTCACGGCCATTAACATCCCAGGCAAATGTTTCAGCACGGGCAACATCTCGAACAGTACGGTTAACTAGACCACTAGGACGGTTTTCAATCTGCTCTAGCTCGTCAGCCTTTCGTTTAGCAGCTGTACGTCTTCTAGGATGGACTCTTCTGGGTGTTGGTATCTCAGCTAGCGGTGTCTTGGTTGGATCAGCTTCGCCGGGAGCTATGACTACGGAGAGACCCCCCAGCACTAAGCGCACGCGCTTGAGTGCCAGCTGTCTGGTAGGCGCTGTGCGCTTACCAGCTGAAGCTGTGAGGCGTATGACATATGTCTTACCCCCATGGTGGATTACGCACTGGTCGGCTCGGTCCTCCGTCGACTGTGCAGGTCGGTCACCCTCTGCGTTGTGGACTCGTCGACGCTGGAGCTCAGATTGGCCCTCTGGTTCTTCGTCGTGGGGCTGTCTTGGTTTCGACAATCAGGATGAATGAGCTCTTCACGACGCTAATACGGGACAACAGGCAAAGGGGAACACTGACAGGACAGGAAGAGGCCTGGCCACGAAACGGTATAAGGTACATAGGAATCGGCAGAAAGCTGGCACTAAGGGCTTTTGGCTTACGAAAGGTCACCCTCTGCGTTGTGGACTCGTCGACGCCGGAGCTCAGGTTGGGCCTCTGGTTCTTCGTCGTGGGGCTGTCTAGTCCTCCTTCGCTGTGCCTCAGCGGGTTGCCTCTTACTCCGTCGCAGCCTGTTCGCCTCTTCAGCTCTTTCGAGTAGCTTCGTGACGATCCTGTCCCTCATCTTGTCCTATTCGCCCGGGCTCTCTACAGCAAAGGTACATAAAACTTGGAGGTCCCCCCAGCTCTGCAGTCTCCGATCATCCAGTCGGAGTGCTTGGTCTAATATTCTCACGATGGTGATCGGTCGTCTGCCTCTTACCTTTGGTGCTTCATCTAGGTGTCTGAAGTATTGCCCCATACACTCACGCGCCGGTAGAAGTCTCTCCTGTCGAAGCGCTTTCCCAAGAAAGTCGAATCTTCTCACCATGATCTCCTTCCGTAGGCTGGTTGCACCTGATGTCTCGTACAGCCTCCAGTTACTGATGCGTTCTGACCAGCGAATCTTCAGCAAACAGCGGATATGGCGTCTGTGGGCTGCCTCTAGCTTCTGTAAGCCTGCTTCGGTTAGTTCGCCTCGATGTTATAGAGCAGTGCCGTCTTGACGCATACATTGTAGATATGCATGCGTTTATTGATGGGTGCTGCCGTGATACTACGTGCCCATAGCTTCAGAAGTGCGTAGAAGCAGATGTTCGCTCGCTCTATCCGATGCGTCACATCAAGGTCGCGGTCAATCTGGGATCCGAGCTTCTTGAATCGAGCTTGATCACGGGTGCCAGGCTTGATGATAATCTTCTCTGTTTTACCCTCATTGACTTGCAGGTTCCAAGGCTGGAGCCGAGATGCGATCACCGAGACCAATTTGTCGAGTATCCGCAGGGACATGCATATGAAATCCACGTCATCTGCGTACTTGGTCTCGGTCAGGCTCTCTCCCCAGGGACAGTATCTCTGTCCTCCGCCGTGACTGTATGTATAGTCCAGCGTCAAGAGTGCACACCTCCCGCATGGCGGCTTCGAGGTAGATGATGAAGAGCACTGGTGATAGGCCATCCCCCTGGGGTATGCCTACCGAGGTAGTGAACTCCTCACCGAGCTGGTCCTGCACCGTCCCCCTCAGGGTTGTGCCCGAAATGAGCACCCTGATTATGCGAGCAGTGGACACGTCGGTGATGGAGTCTATCACTGCCATCAGTTGCCTCCGATCTACCGTGTCGAAAGCTTTCGACATATCGATGCCAACCACGTGGATGGCACGCTGGTACTTCCAGGAATTGGCCTTAAGCCAACAATAGGCCCAGGCTATATCAGTTGTGCTCCTCCTACGACGGAACCCGCATTGAGCGGGGCTCACAAACTTCTCAAGGTCCGGTTGCAATCGAAATAATGCTATCAGAGATAGCAGTTTGCGATAGGCGTTGAGAAGTGTGATAGGTCGTGTATTGGTGACCACCCGCTCTTTGCCAGGCTTGTTCAGCACTATGAGCAGGCCGTTGCCCAGCAATAATAGTGGGTCCTGAGTGGCGAACATCTTGTTCAGAGTTTCTGCAATCTTTATCTTGACCTCCATCCCTGCGTACTTCAACAGCTCGCATGGAATACCATCTGGCCCTGGCGCCTTACCGTTCTTCAGCTTAGATGCAGCATAGGCCACCCCTGCAACGGAGATTTCGATGGTGAGTGGGTTAGGGCCGTGGTCGCCCCACTGGTCCACCGTCTCCATTCCAGGCTTGTTGAAGAACTCGCGGTAGAAGTCGGTTGTCAGTTTGAGCAGTGGGGCGGGGGCCTCCACCATCAGTCCCGCCTCATCCTTTAGTTGAAGTCCGCGCGTAGATTTGCGCTTGAATATTCGCTGGACCTCAAACATACGCACTGTATCTGACGCTGTGGCTAGTTCATCCGCTAGTCGCTCAAGGCTCTGCACCTGCAGTTCGAGGACTCTGCGCTGGATGCGCCTCTTCAGTCTATTCCGTTTCCTCCTTAGTTCTTCTGTTGCATGTCTGGTCCTGCCCATGAGCTTCGCTCTAAGCTTCTTTAGCTCCTTGCGCAAGGCCGCCAGTTTCTCATCTTCCAGATATTCCACCTTGCCGTTGAAGCGCTTCACCTTCACTGGCAGTGTCCGCTTGGCCGCTGCCTCCATCGCCTGGGCGACGCGTTGCAGTTCCTCCGTCGTCGATGTGGCCTCCTCCTCAGTTATACTATCTACGTTGAGCTGGGCTGCTAGGTTCTCCTTGTAATTGTCGCTTATCTATATATCTTCCGAGATAAGCCAAAAGCCCTTAGTGCCAGCTTTCTGCCGATTCCTATGTACCTTATACCGTTTCGTGGCCAGGCCTCTTCCTGTCCTGTCAGTGTTCCCCTTTGCCTGTTGTCCCGTATTAGCGTCGTGAAAAGCTCATTCATCCTGATTGTCGTAACCAAGAGTGAGTGGTCGCTGTTGAATTCCTGTCCGTTGTACGCACGAGCATCCTTAAGGCTGTTTCGAAACCTCTTGTCCACCATAATGTAGTCGATCTGGTTGAAGTATTGCGTCAGTATGCCGTCCTTCTTGATAAGACCTCCCCATGTGCTGCGATGACGCATTGAGTGCTGGAATTTAGTGTTGGTGGCGTAAAGGCCTGTGGTACTCAGAAAGGAGGCCAAGCATTCACCATTCCTAGTTCCTTTCCCAAACTCCCCCATCAACGTCTCCATCACCCCTTCACTGTCCCTCTGCCTCGTCCCCAGCTTGGAGTTCCAGTCTCCTGCAATAGCTAGCCAGGTTGACTTGCGCTTGCACTCTGCATAGGTTGTACGCAGTTGGTCGTAGAATCTGCTCCGTTCCTCCGCTCCTCTTCGTCCTTGCGACCGTCGTGCCGTAGGTGCATAGACGTTGATGATCGAGATTGTGCTGACTGGTCGTCCTTGCCCACTCGTTGGCCTCCGAAGTCGTAACACCGCGATCCGGTTGGACACCCACACAGTGCCAACGAGGTTGTCCAGCAGCTCCTTCGCGACGTAGAATCCAAGTCCATATCTCAGAGTCTTCGGATACCTGGGATAATGATTATGGGATTCGTCTCAGTTTCTGTCTCTGCCACAAAGTCGGGCATCTCTGCCGACATTTCGGGTCTCCAGATTTTATATAGTCTACATAAAATCTGGAGACCCGAAATGTCGGCAGAGATGCCCGACTGAAAACTGAGTTTTCAATAAGGCATGCGATGCTGGGATGCGGCGACGCCGAGTCCGAGTCGCTTTCAAAGAATGGATAATCCGAGCATGGATTGATTGATTGATTAATTGACTATGCTGAAGTGTGAGAAGCATAATATATTCAAAATTAACCAGCAATCGCGTCTGTCAGATATTAACTGCACTGCACTGGCATTAAACTATCGTACTATCATAGGCAACTTGCCTATGCCTGTCAATGCAGTTCAGTGATTAATAAGCTGCCACGATGAAGTTTTAGCGACTATACACTGTAAGCAGCGACTGAACGATTATATATTTTCAAGTTTCAGTGCGATTAAGACCGGTCAATTGGACTGTAGGGAATATAAGGTGTTCATCCCAGCCGTATGTACTTTCTGATGCCTTCGTTTAGACCCTCTTCGCTGACCTCCACATGATTCAAGCGATTAGAAAAGTAGTCAACATGTAAAAAGTTGACACCTAGTGCTAGCTTTCCCCCCCTCTTCTCAAAGAAGCGGTTCACCAGCTCATATACATACTCTTCTTGGTAGTGCCGCATCATTTCCGCTAGCCCATCTTGCGAAATCGAATCCATACTTTGAAAGACATCTCTTATATGAAAGCTCTCTCTGGAACCAAGCGCCTGCTTTGCAGCTTCCACACACTCAAGGTAGTCGCCCATAGGATTAAATAATCTACCTGTTAAGGCTGTGGTATTGAACTTGCAGACCGGAGTGTATGGGTGTGTCTCCAATCGCCTTTTTGCCCACTCATGAGGATCTCTAAATGTGAGTATAAACTTAACATTACGATCGGGAGTCAACATATCCAATATACGTCTGATAACCCCTATTAATGGGGTATCTGATAAAGCATCTAAAGTGCTATTATTCAGTGCTTGAATTTCATCTTCAACTGTTCGACCAAAGGATATCTTCCACCGCCCAGCGTTACAATCCCACTCTCGACTACCAAGCTTCTTTCGAAGCGGGCCAAGAGTGGTGCGCTTATCCAAGCACCACTGAGCATTAATATTGGATATGATTAGTGCTTTATGCGCAGGGACGTGGTTTAAACCAACTGGACAGCACGCAAAGTAATGACATGCTCGGATTTTTGCCTTACAAAATTCTTTTTGAATTCCATGAGTTGCTGTCGTTCCAGGACCAAGGTTAAAGATGACTGGGCCTGGCGACTCAGTTGCAGTCACATTGCCACGAGTTGAAGCGGATCCATCCATACCATTAATGTACCTCTTATCATAACCAGCGGAAATCTGGTCGGTGGATACCCCGACTTGATCCCAATTCTCAACAATATCCAAATATTTAGAATTCGAGAGAGCATGTACCAAATGAAAAACAAATGCAAGCAGCATCCGCGGAAGGGGGAACAGTCTTCTAGCCATCGGACTAGTTGCACACCTAACATCGAAGAATCATAGTATTAAAAGAGCAATCAAACCATTGGCACAATAGCTTATATTTATCTCGTACTCGTAACATTGATTGATTGATTTGGTTACTTGCCGAAGCAGCAGAGACCTCCACCACCCGAACTAGTCGGAGAAGGTTCTGCCATTAACCCTCACAACAAAATAAAAACTAAAACTCACGGCCATTAACATCCCAGGCAAATGTTTCAGCACGGGCAGCATCACGGACAGTACGGTTAACTAGACCACTAGGACGATTTTCAATCTGCTCTAGCTCGTCAGCCTTTCGTTTAGCAGCTGTACGTCTTCTAGGATGGGCTCTTCTGGGTGTTGGTATCTCAGCTAGCGGTGTCCTGGTTGGATCAGCTTCGCCGGGGGCTATGACTACGGAGAGATCCCCCAGTACTAAGCGCACGCGCTTGAGTGCCAGCTGTCTGGTAGGTGCTGTGCGCTTACCAGCTGAAGCCGTGAGGCGTATGACATATGTCTTACCCCCATGGTGGATTACGCACTGGTCGGCTCGGTCCTCCGTCGACTGTGCAGGTCGGTCACCCTCTGCGTTGTGGACTCGTCGACGCCGGAGCTCAGATTGGCCCTCTGGTTCTTCGTCGTGGGGCTGTCTGGTCCTCCTTCGTTGTGCCTCAGCGGGTTGCCTCTTACTCCGTCGCAGCCTGTCCGCCTCTTCAGCTCTTTCGAGTAGCTTCGTGACGATCCTGTCCCTCATCTCGTCCCATTCGCCCGGGCTCTCTACAGCAAAGGTACGTAAAACTTGGAGGTCCCCCCAGCTCTGCAGTCTCCGATCATCCAGTCGGAGTGCTTGGTCTAATATTCTCACGATGGTGATCGGTCGTCTGCCTCTTACCTTTGGTGCTTCATCTAGGTGTCTGAAGTATTGCTCCATACACTCACGCGCCGGTAGAAGTCTTTCCTGTCGAAGCGCTTTCCCAAGAAAGTCGAATCTTCTCACCATGATCTCCTTCCGTGGGCTGGTTGCACCTGATGTCTCGTACAGCCTCCAGTTACTGATGTGTTCTGGCCAGCGAATCTTCAGCAAACAGCGGATATGGCGTCTGTGGGCTGCCTCTAGCTTCTGTAAGCCTGCTTCGGTTAGCACGGTCGCCTCGATGTTATAGAGCAGTGCCGTCTTGACGCATACATTGTAGATATGCATGTGTTTATTGATGGGTGCTGCCGTGAGACTACGTGCCCATAGCTTCAGTCCCGTCTGTCCGTTCTTCGTCATTTCTGGGGCGTTTCAGCCCGTTTCTTCTAGCTCTTGTTTGTTGTGATCGACTATAATAAGGATCAAGATCCTTATTCAAGGGCGCGTCACTGCCCTACCCGTGAAACTCGTAACATATTGACGAAATTTATTTACGATATCCAGCAGATATCTTACCGACTTACGAATCATGACCTACAGTACCTGTACCTGTACTGTATGTACAGTACAGTGTACTGTGGGATGCCAGGATGCGATTCTACAGTGCTGGGATAATTCTGCTCGGATAATCGGCTGCTGTGCGATCCCGCTCGGAAAAAGACTTCATCAATCCCCGCAGCAGGAAAGAACCGACATTGATTTTCAACCTGGAATCGCAGCAACTTAATTAAGTAAATGTACATTTACTGGAAAGATAAGAGTTTAGCCATATACGTGAACTGTCTGCGGAGATGCTACGTGGCTCTATTCAACGTTGCAATCAGTAGAGCCATTGCTACAGCAGCTGTATCTAAGCATCATGTAACTTATCTGGTCGTTTGCCCAAGCAAAGAGAAGGGAAGAACGAACCATGTATGGCGTAATTAAGTCAATATTGATACGGTTATTGTTTATCATATTATATAGCTGTGCTGAAGTGATATTTGCTGATGAAGCGATAGTCGCTGATGATGTTGAAACGAGAGGACTATTGGTAATTCCCGGTCTAGGGAGAAGTGACCGTCTTCGAACTGTTGTTTGGAATCTTAGAATGCTAGAAGAGCATTATTTTCATGGAAGTGGAATAAAATGGAGTTGTATCGTTTATATCTATGCCCCTCGCGAGGATGTCACCTTTTGGTCGAATGCAGACGAATTGATGTATCTTGAGCGGTCTTGCGATATAGTGGAAGTAGCAAATAAAAGAGTGACCGAGAATATGTATATGTTTCAACCAGCTCTTATCAAGCACTCTGTGCATGTTATTTTCCTTCTTTTGGACGATTGCAGGATTGTTGACACCCATACTTTCGACCTGAATCGAATGCTGAAAGTGATGGTAGCTAACAACTTGACAGTAGCATCTCCCTTGGTAAGTCTTTCTAATCAACAGTTCAGTCACTGATGATGACATTAGCTGGGACTTTTTCCCCGGAACATCTATAACCAAAGATAGTTCTTTCGTTTGTAACCTTTTCTCCATATGAAGATCATGGTTAAGTTTTCCCCCATATATTTTGGCTACTCCGTGTTATGACACAGATCGCCGGTGCCAACAAGGGCGGTGGCCAGAAATTTCGTCTAATAATGCAGAGAGAGCCTGCCCCTGGAACTGAAGGCTACATATCAAACTTCGTTGAAATATTCGCTTGGGTGATGACGGTTCCTGCATATAAAGCTCTATGGGACTTGCTGTGTCCACATGTCAATCCATATGCATGGGGCTACGACTTCTGGTACAACGGCTATGCCGGACAGCGCGTCAGTGGACACCGCATGGGCATCGTCAGCAGCGTGCGCGTGCAGCACGAGCAAGGCGGATCAGGTCCTGGAGAGCAAGGCAGAACTGACAACACGGCAGTCAAGGTGAAGTGGAACGCTGTGCTTGCGCAGGAGCGGCACTATAGGAAGTTCAGAGGTGTGGATCTGGCGGGAAGGAGGAATCGCCTAGATATCGCCAATACCAGCTGGAACGGAGCAGTCACGGGATACTTACGATATAGGGATGATATTTCTAACGACGAGCTGACTAGGTATTTTCGTGATCGGAGTAAATTAGCACATAAGTAAAATAAACAGGGATAGTGTTGGTAGATCTACGGATGAACTAATTAGTTTCAGCCAAAGTTCTTTACTTTGACTTGCTGCATCGTTAAACGTGCTATTATACCATCATGGGCAACACTAAGAAACCTTACCGCACACCTGTCATTGCTTGTATCTTGGGTGCAATTTATTTATGCCATATATTGATTGTTCATGTTGTACTATTATATTATGTTGATTCGAAGTTCTCACTGGTATTGGCGCGAATGATTTTTTCTCTATGTACCGATTGATTGAAGCAAGACATTAAAGCCATGAAACCCATTCTAGCAGTAGTAGCAACTGTAGCAACAACATTTTAACCAAAAAGCAACATCGAAGGCCAGAATCATCGTTTTTCAAATAGATCTGGAACTAGGCGAAGCTTAGCAGCGACACTGGCCGGCGCATAGACAGGAGCAGTTCTGGCACATACATGATAGACTGCAAAACCAGTGGCAGCGGCAGTAGCTGAAGTAGTGGCAGCAGCACAAGAAGTAGCAACAAAAGATGAATGCTACACACAGGTAAATAACTGCTCGTAAGGATTCAGTACAACAAAACTGGTTTCCATATATGGGGGATAGCGCATGCACCCACAGCCTGCTAGTGTACGTACTGTACTGGTTTCCATATATGGGGGATAGCATATGCACACACTGCCTGGTAGTGTACGTACTGTCACACTACCGTACTGATTTCCATATACAGGGGATATGAAAGCAAGACTCCCTGTGACCAACCTAGGCTACAGCAGGCGCATCCAGATCAGCGCATTGGTTGCTGTTTGTAGTGCCCTCGTCCTCTTGCTTGATGATGGGCAAGATACGCTCTACGAGCGCAGCATCGGTCTCAACAACGTTGGGGTCGCCCAGGCCATTGGAGTAATCAACCACAAACAGGCTGTACCGAGTGCCAGCCGTGAGCTTCGCCACAGCATGCAACGCCGTCCCGTTACGGGTATAGTAGCAGAGCCTACCGCCCTCGTACTCAGTATCGTCGTTGAGGGTAAGCTGGAATTGGTATTCCAAGGAGCATCATATCTATCGAAACGCCTTCTGATGGCTTCTGTGCTGGGCCCTCGAGCACACCGCAGCGCAAACTTGGGACCGTAGTCGGATCTTTTTTTTCCAAGTTCAAGCGTACTAACTGAGAGAAAGCATCCTCGATGTGTGTGGCAGTCCCTGCTGTGCTTCTAAACTGAAGAAGTGTCTTTGCTGCTTCCTCGTCAGCGAATCTCTATTTGAGGTCACAGATTGGCCCAAGAGAGCCTTGCGCAAATGAAAGAGAAGACTTTGAGCTTCCACATCAGGTCCAAGAACCTAACACACAACTTGTGCTGCGCGTCACTCAGGATGTGCTTTTGACCTCGATAAAAATCGTATCGGCCAAATTGCTTTGAGCCTCCAAACCATTTCGATGTGAACTGCTCATGAGAGGGCACACTTCCCTGGCCAAGTAGGAAGGAGTTCAAGACATCTGATTCATCGACTATGGTGAAAGCGCTAATCATACCCCGGAACCGCAGCACCAGTTGCAGTGCGGAATTCTTCTAGGTGTTGTAATCGGATAGCGTGCGGCCGTCTTCAAGCTGCTTGCCTGCGAAGATTAGGTGCTGCTGATCAGGAGGAATGCCCTCATCGTCCTGGATCTTCTGCTTCACATTATCGATCGAGTCGGACAGCTCCACCTTTAGTGTGATGGTCTTGCCAGTCAGCATCGTCACGAATATTTCCATCTGCCCCGCATTGCAGTGGTTAGAGCGTCCGTTGGAGTCACGGTCACCAGCTTGGTTGTTGGTGCGACCAAGATGATGTTGCTCTCCTGAGAGGTCCTTGAGCGGAGCCATGAGCATATGCGTTATTGTTGTTGATGAAGCGAGTCCTGGCTCTGGGGTAGTCTGTTCCGGAAATGCGGTCCGAAATGCCGTCGGAGGAGTCCAGTACGGCCTTGTCTGCATCTCGGACATCATTAGCGACGCCGCAGTTCTGAAGAGTAAGAACGTGACAGAGTTTGTGGAGGCCGGCTCCTGGCTTCCAGTAAGGCGCAGCATCGCCGCGCATGGAGTCGGTCCGGTTGAAGAGTACATCAAGGGCCTGGATGTTCTAGCTCAAATTGCGCTTTCCGTGGTACTTGAACTTATGGATGGCGTCCGTGACACGCTCGCACTCTTGAATAGATTTCAGGCGTTGGAAGCGGTTACGCAGGTCGCCCTACTAGACCGTGCGGAACCTGCCTCTCGTCAGGTCCTGCTCGAACTCATGGAAGATGGTAGGGTGCAAAATCTCTGTAAAAAAATTTAGGAAGCGCTGCTTGCCATGTTCGTGCAGCCAGGGGGTCTTTTTCATTGACCTCGTCGTCGCTAACGAGCAGTAGGCCTTCGTATCTCGCCCGCTTTGAAGTCATCTGAGTTGGGACTTTCTTGGTCTCTAGAAAACTCTGATTCTTCATGGCGATGTACTCTTTGAGAGAGATGGGCTTCTCTGTGATGGTAGGTTTCTCCTCGAAGTCTGCGTGGTCGACAAGAAATCCGTGTGCGGGGCTCATCGAGTTGATGGAACCAGCTTGATTTGGCCACCGCGAGCATCCATAAAGGTGTCCATAGCTATCAAATGCTGAGCATAAGATATTTTGAGATATCGTATGATATATAGAACTCGAGAAGAAAATCTTTAGGATGCTGGGATTAAGCGAAATGAATTTACAACACCCGCGAGCCTCATGACCAAGCTATATGGGATGCCTGAAACTAAATTTACAATAATTTCGTCCCAAGTACGAACTAAAATTATGGCCATTGAAGCGCACAACGAAGTTGAGCAGGAGTGATTGAGAATAATTCGATATATTAATTATTTGTTTATATGAAACATTTCGAACTTAATAAATATATACTCTATTTGCCAATGTGACAAATAGAGTATTTATTAAGTTCGAAATGTTATCATATAGTTTGATAATGAACCGAAGTGAATTCCAGCAGGAATTGCTCACGATCGATCGAATTCGACCAATCCCACAGCAGGAATCGTAAATTTTACTCGCAAAGGTACTCTTATTTGGTCGTAAATTTAAGCTTTAAAAAGTAAGTTTGGTGTTATATAAATAAGAAATTCTTCGCATCACTACGTGCACAAGTTTGTCAGTTCTTGTGATATTGCCAAACTATTGCTGTTGCTCCTCCATTCTTTGAACTTTATTTCATTGCATCCTTGCATCTTCTCAATATTCGGCCAGCATAAATATTAGGTTGGTTTTACTTGCGCAGATCATAATACAATTTTAGTTCCTCCTAGAAGATAATGGATGCTGGGCAATTATCACAAGTCGAAGAATTGTGTTCGGCATTGTATCAAGGTAGCTCAAATGCGCAGCGCTCTGAGGCACAGCAACAACTGCTAACTTTGCAATCGAGCATTGACTTTATTCCTCAATGTCAGTTTATTCTTGACAATTCAACGCAGCCTTATGCGCAACTTGTTGCAAGCTCTAGCTTGGAAAGCCTTGTGACGCAACACTGGAACAGTTTTACTGTGGAACAGAAGGTAGAAACGCGGAACCACATCCTACGCGTGCTTGGAAACAAAGCACAGACGTTGCAAGAATTTGTCGTTGGAAATCTCACGAAATTGACATGTCGCATCACCAAACTTGGATGGTTCGATAGTCCGGAGCACCGTGAAATAATTGAAGAGATCAGCAAGTTTCTGGACGCATCAATTGATCACAGCTTGATCGGACTGAAACTGTTGAACTCTTTAGTCGATGAAATGAACACGCCGACCACGGGGCGCTCTCTCACCACCCATAGAAAGACAGCAGTTTCCTTCCGCGACCAATTGCTTTTGCAGATTTTTACGATTTCGGTGACCACTCTGAAGAATCTTCGCAATCCAAACCGCCAAGAAACTATTTCTGACAAGAGTAAAGAGCAGAGGCTGATCAACCTAAGCCTCACATTGGCAACAGCCTCTCTCTCCTTTGACTTTATTGGCACAAATCCTGAGGAGTCAGCGGAAGATGTGGGCACTGTGCAGGTACCGAGCCCATGGCGAACGCTGTTGCAGGACACGGCCACCATGCAGCTGTTCTTTGACTACTACCACAGCTGCGAGCCACCCAGCTCCAACTGCGCTCTGCAGGCGCTGGTGCAACTTAGTTCGGTGCGGCGCTCCCTGTTCTCCTCCGAGAAGGAACGTACTGCATTCCTGCAAGTGCTCATGAGTGGCATCCAGTCCATCATGCAGAGCAAGAAAGGCCTGGAGCACATCGACAACTACCACGAGTTCTGCCGACTGCTGGGCAGACTGAAGGCTAGCTACCAACTCTCGGAACTGGTCAAGACCACAGGTTTCATGGAGTGGCTGGAGCTGGCAGGTGACTTCACCATTAAGTCGCTTCAAAACTGGCAGTATTCAATGAACAGTATCCACTACTTAATGGCACTGTGGGGGCGGCTGGTGGCTGCGCTGCCCTACCTACGTGCTGACGCTACCGACTCCCAGCGCCAGTCCCAGACCCTGCGGCAGTGCGTGCTGCAGGTAGTTGAATCCTACATCAAGACCATGCTCGACTCTGTGGATATCGTGGTGGCTGCAGACGGCGGGATCGACGACCCGCTAGAGGACGAGGGCTCTCTCAAGGAGCAGATGGACCGGCTGCCGGTGATTGCGCGCCTCCAGTACGAGACCGTCGCACAGTACCTGCTGTCTATGTTTGAACAGGCTTTGAATCTATACCAGAGCGGAGTGACGGCTGCCTCTGCCGCGGGTGCCACTGTCACCCCGCAGATGCAGCAGCAGATGCTCGTGTTGGAGGGCCGCATGACCTGGCTCACGTACATGGTCTCCGCCGTCATTGACGGGCAGAGCAGCACCGACCCGCGCAAGGGCCAAGCAGAGCTGCTCTGGGATGGCAGGCTGTCACGCTGTGTCTTCCAGGTTATTCAGATCGTGGACTTCCGCCTGAACAGCACCTCTGGCCGAGGTAAGTGCGACCCCAAGCTGGAGGTGGCGCTGCTGAACTACTTCAAGTCTTTCAAGAAGGTGTACATGATGGATAGCGTGACCGGCCCCAGCCTGGGAGTCACATCCGTTCCCGGCGGGTCGCCTGCTCACCCTCTCCTCTCCTTAGCGCTCTCCTACAGCTCAAACCGAAGCACCGATAACAATGAGAGCAGCACGGAAATCGTCACGGTACGTACGGTAATTGACTTTCGCGCACCGCACCTAACATTCAAACCTTCTCCCCCGTGTGACGTGAGCTGTCTGCTGAGCCTCAGACTGATCAAAAATGCCAGTTTTACTTGATTTTTATCTGTCACTGTCTAGACTATTTGCCTGTTCTAATTCCTATACATGTGTATTCCTATTCCCTGCTATGATGCCTTTGCAAATGTCACTGCTGCGTGCCACCACTCCTCTTGATGCATGCACCACTCTTCTTGTTACTTGGTTCCTGGGAAACCACTACCGCAGATTTACGACGCAATTGGCATTGGAGATCAAATCCAGATCATGAACATAGTAGTCACCAAGCTATGCAACAACATTAAATTCTGGCACAGGTCAGATAAAATCCTTGAAGAGACTCTGGAGGTGTTTGTTGAACTCGTTTCAAGCTACTCGTCGTCCAAGACGTTGCTCAACCTAGAGACGGTGAACTTCCTCGTGCACAACCACGTGGGCGCGCACTTCCCCTTTCTGGGCTACGATAGCGACAATAAGTACCGCACTACCTTCTACTCGGCGCTGAGCAGACTCGTGTTCTCCTCCTCGGAGGACCTCAACAACTCCTTCGACACCTTCGTGGCGCCTAACCTGGCTATCCTGGCGCAACTGAGCCAGACGGAGAACCTACGTACGGATGAGGTGAAACTGGCCATCATCTGCGCGCTGCGGGACCTGCGCGGCATCACTGTCTCCGCCTACAACAAGCGCACCTACAGCTTGCTCTTCGAGGCGCTGTACCCCACCTACTTCCCGGTGCTGCTGCGAGTGGCGGAGACCTGGTACGATGATCCCACGGTGGTCACGGCGCTGCTCAAATTCATGCAGGTGAGTTACCAAGTCAAGCCACTGCATTGAAATAATTGGAGAGAGGGAGGCAGAAAGAGGGAGGCAGTAGGAGAGAGGTAGAAAGAGGGAGGCAGATTAAGAGAGATGCACATAATGATATATGCAGTAGAAATAGCCACTTTTTGGCATGTCTGTTTTTATGAATCCACTATAAATACCGATTTTCTCAATGACCTGCATAGATGATGGTTGTACCATAAGTAACGCGTGCATTTGTATTTCTACTAGTTTCACACACACTTACTACGACTTATTCTCACTACCCAAACTCGCACTGTGTTATGCTTGTTGGTAGGAGTTCGTCGCCAACAAGGGCGTGCGCATCTACTTCGAGAACTCCAGCGCCAACGGCATCCTCCTATTCCGCGAAACGAGCGCCATCGTCTGTGCGTACGGCAGCCGCATTCTTCAAGTGCCCGTGCAGCAGAACATCTACCTGGAGAAGTACAAGGGCATCCGCCTTATGCTCAACACGCTCACCAATGCGCTGTCCGGCAACTACGTGAACTTCGGCGTGTTCAGCCTGTATAACGACCAGGCGCTGCAGAACGCGCTGGACGTGTCGTTGCAGATGTGTCTGCAGATCCCGCTCAGCGACGTACTGGCGTACGTGAAGCTATCGCGTGCGTACTTTGCTTTTATGGAGATTCTGTTCCGCAATCATTTGGACGTGCTCTCTGGCCTGGACTCTGCTGTTTTCCTGCAGCTGATCAAGACTAACCAGGAGGGACTGCAGTCCAATGGTAAGGGGGTGGGTAACTATGATACTACAACTGCTGCAATTGAATGTAAAATACTAGTATGTTACTGAGTATTGTTGTTATCGGGTGAATAAAGCTTTTATATTTCCTGATAAATATAAATATATCGCTTCCGATGATATAGCCTTTCAGTTGATTAAACTTATTAAAGTTTGATACGCCTGCAGCCCCCTCTAGTATTGTATTCCCATTGTGCCAATACTTTATCTGTTTTGACACTCTTACGCTTCTCAACCCTCACGACTTACTAATGCTATGATATTTTGACTGCTATTATCACAACAATCACAACGACCTGACAACCCCAGAGCTGTCCGTCAGTTCGCAGTGCGCCAGCACGATCGACCACATCGCGACGTATATGTTCCTCAACATCAACCGCGAGAAGCCCACCGTGCAGCTGATCCGCAAACACATGGCATCCTCGCCTGACATCTGGCACAGCCTCATGTCGACCTTGTTCAACTCGCTGCTCTACGCCAGCCACGCCAACCACTGGGCAGTGACGCGCCCCATCCTCAGCCTGTTGCTCGCTTCCGAGTCGGCCTTCTCGGACTACCAGAATCAACTCATTAGCTCGCAGCCACTGGAGAACCAAGAGAAACTGCGCGAAGAGTTCAACAAGCTCACGGCCGACATCCAGCGCTCTCTCGAGACGTCCAACCGAGACAGGTTTACGCAGAAGCTGACCATGTTCCGCCTTAATACTAGGCAGTTCTTGACTATTTAGAGGCCTTAGACCTAAGCCGCTAGGGGACACTGGGTTTTCACTTCAGGAGTTATGTTCAAAGCAGCGTAATGTGGGAGTGATTATATGGTTATCTGATAGCTGTTACTGAAGTGGGGTTGTTCACTGCAATGGATAAGCTGGGGATACTATCATATAAGATCTTTGCTGTGACGCCTACTGACTGATTGTCTCCCGTGCTGGCTGGCTTAATCTATCTGCGGGCGTGAATGATTCCTTGCCGTTTCATATCTCGGCTTCTCGTAGTAAGCAGATTCCAACAACTTTCGTTCCATTTAATGTTTTAACAGCTACTGCACCATGCGCGTAATGTACGAGTAGTCTAGGCTGAAGAAAGATCATTGTCGGTATCATAGTACATTATTTCATCGGAATCCACTGGGACCTAACACCTTTGTACACTGCAAAAGTACCGATAGTACAGCTAGCTTGTATCTTTTAGCATGAAGTTAGGATCGAGTCTATACTTGCGCTCAAAACGCTCCATCCATCGATCAAATATATTAGATGGGACAACAATCATATTATTAGGGCTGTTGTCACTCGAGAATGATGTCATGTATCGAAAAAGATCCAACGCAATCTTGTGAGCAAAAGCAAACCGGTCTTCAACTCCTGATTTTACGAGCGCCAAATTGTGTATG